>APFE031037583.1:15942-27679 GCA_000404065.3 Pinus taeda | reverse complement strand
AAAGTTGTTTTTGTTCATCAAATTTCCTTTTTGCCACTTACTATATTTAGATGGAATCAAAGATAGTGCAATTCGTCTAAATATTAAAAGCAAAACTCAAAATAACAAAAACACTTTCATTCAGAAAAAGGAAGCAAAAATGAAAAGCAGGTTCAAGAAAGCGAAAACTAAAACTTTTCAAAAGTTCACTTGAAAGTAGAAATAAAAACAAAAACAAAAAGGGAGTCCTTTTGAAAATGCTTTCAACAAAAACCGTCACTTCACAATCGAAACAAGAAGAAACACTTTTTGCAAGTTTACACCCAACAAGGAATGAAAACTCAACAAAAAACAAATGTGCTCAAAAGGGCTTTCAACAATGGAAGGCCACAAGGAAAGCTTTGGTAGCAAAGACCAAAAAAGATCAAAAAGACGGTTCCAAGAAAGTATCAAAATGACAACTTTGATGAAACAAAGAAGCAATTGGTCATAAAAGTCTATTTCGTTAAGCAAACCAAACAGTCACCAAGAACAAAGTTAAACACAAAGATTAATGACAATCTTTTCTGCTCTGATCACTCAGGGCAGCCAAGATTCCAATAAGGAAATCTTGTGTGTTTAAAGCAAAAAGATGATGACACTTGCAAACACGAAACAAGACCAAGACTTCTTATAATTAAAGAGAAGTCAGAGTAAGGATGCTTGCTGAAAACAGAGAACTAATACTGACAAAGATGACTGTTTAAAACTGACTAAAAGCACCAGAAACACTCCAGAGACAAAAAGGTTTATAAATCTTGAAAATTGCCAAGTATACGCGTCTGGATTCAGTGCAGAATGCGTGTATACGCGACTGTGCCTGAGGAAACCTGCGTATACGCGGGTTTACTTCAGAAAACAAGCGTTTATACGCTTCTGTAACTAAGAAAAGCAGCCTGTATATGGTCTTTCAAGAAAAATAAAAAAGAAACTCAAGAAACTGGTAAAACTCAGAAGTCAGAAACAGACCAAACAATAACAATAAGCCAGCAAGCTACTGAGCCCTGATAGGCTTGACAAACGCCCAAATAGGAACAACAAGAATGTTGTTCCCCAGTGGAGTTGCTAGTTCTGTTGCGGGATTTTATCCCCTAAGGCTCTTGGGTGGAACCCTAGCAGACTGAAAGTTGTCTAAATCAAGAAACGTACACACACACACAGCCATTATGCTAGAAAAAGCTATTTCTAAGGTGAGAAGGACATACCTGAGGTCCTACGTTTGGGTAGTTACTCAAGGGTGCAAACCCTTCTTCACGTCCCTTTCACTCGTTTGTCCTGCAAAAACAACAATTCCGAGGAATGCAGCAGTATATGGACAAAGATTTACATAAAAACGATCTTTATGTTATATAAGAAAGGAGTTGGTTACAAACTTTTAGACATCCATTCATACATGAAATTCAAATATGAACATCGTTAACATAGAGAAAGAAGCGTATCGAGAACAAGACGTGTTTCTTTATTAGACAAATAGAATAGTATGAAAAAAGAGCAATATCACCTGAACCACTTCTGCAGGCTCAAAGCTCAGCCTCCTTCTGGATCATCCTGCCGTCAAGCCCTCTAGTAGGTCACCTTCCAATACCACTCAAGATGGTCATGACTGAGGGTGAACATCAAAATCACAAAGGAAACAAGGGTTTCCTGTACAATATGGGGAGTGCAAAGGCAACAAGGGCTTCAGAACTGATCATGGGGAAAAAACTCAGTATAATTAACCTTGCCTATATTCTCTCTCCTTTAGGCCCTTCCCTTTGATTGTATTTATTATACCAATTCCAAGAGTGTTTTAGTTAGGAATGGTTGGGACAGTTGAGGCACGGGCAACTAACAGGTGATCAGAGGGTAAAACCCGTCGATCTTCACCGAAAATAAGGATTTATATTTTTTTTAAGTGTTTAAACATATACGGGTTGGGTATGTATGAACCCGCATATACACGCGTTTAACTCAGGGCAATGTCACGTACAGGGAATAAAACACTGTTTTTTAGATTTTGGACCAGGTCTGGAAGGAGGGGTTGCCCTAGGCCATGAGTGTAGCATCACAAACCATAATGGTGAGATTTGGAGCTATAACAATTGCATTTACTAGATAACCGCATGAGACCAGGATCAGGAGAACTTGACTGCAGATGGGAGAATCTCATGGGAGTGTGACAACTCTTGTACCTCGGATTCAGACGAAGAAGTAGAACACTGGCAAAACTGGTTGCATGAAGTGACAATGTTAAATTGAAACATGATGATTAGATCACTATGTTGCATGATGACAAAGGCAAGGGAACTTCCAACATATGATGGAGTGACATCGGTGGATGAATTCCTGGACAAATTTCAAAGCACAGTACCAAAATAGTAGCGATACGGTGCATTGGGATGGGCACTGCGTACAACACCCTCACGATGGTGGAGTACACATTAGGAGACCATTGTAAACTGGTGCGAATGTAGTGTCGGTTTTATCCCCGTACAAAAATTACCTGCATACGATTTCTAAACCACAGAAAATAAACAATGCAAGAGAATAACGCATGAAACACATATACACAGAGATTTTCCCTTGGATCCCAAAACCGGGACTACCATCTTGATTTTTCATTATATTCCTTTCAATGTTACAATCCATATTTATACATGCCGAATCATCCAATACCATGGACTGAAAACCATCGCATCCAAAACCATGGACTGAAAACCATCACGTCCGAAACCATGGACCAAAAACCATTGCATCCAAAACCATGTGTGAAAATCATGCAGAAAAACTTAGGTAGGTTTGCCCAACCTAACATAGGGTCCAAAATCAAAATTTTCCGGGGTGCTGCCCTGGACCCCATAGAGTGAGGTTACCTGCACCCCTCAAACCCCCTGTGATTCCCCCCGCTACATAATCGGGGCAACAAAAGGGGGGGGCTTCGCCCCCATTCTAACCCCTCGGTTAACTACATGGGCTAGTCTTGGAAAGAATATAACACAAGCCAACATTCTGTTTTCTTTCCATAGGGGGCCACAAGAGAGCTTAGTCATTTATCTAGCCCTGCAATGCCCTCTCTGCACCAAGAGAACTTCTCAGAGCTCACAGATTTTGTTAATGCATCTGCAGTATGCTTCAAAGTGTCCACCTTTAACAACAACACCTTTTTGTCTTCTATCATATCCTTCACAAAGTGATACTGAACAACAATGTGCTTTGTCTTTGAATGATATGCAGGGTTCTTTGGCAAGAAAATTGCACTTTGTATGTCATAGTCTATCCTTATAGCTCCTTGTACTAACCCCATATTTGAACACAATCTCTGCAACCAAACTGATTCCTTTCTTGCATGAGTGGCTGTCAAGTATTCTGCCTCTGTAGTTGATAGTGCCACTATGGATTGTTTCTTACTCATCCAAATGACTGCACCTCCAAATAGGTTAAACACATATCCACTTGTAGATCTTCTTTGATCCAGATCTCTAGCCCAATTTGCATCAACAAAGCCATGAATTTCCAACACCCTATCCAATCCTAGTCTTCCTTGGTAGCACAAACCATAATCACTAGTGCCACGCAAATACCTAAAAACCCACTTCACTGTTGTCAAGTGCTCCTTCCCTAGTTTTGACATAAACCTGCTCAATACTCCCACTGCATGTGCAATGTCTGGTCTAGTACAAACCATCACATACATTAGGCTACCGACTGCACTTGCATATGGAACACAGGACATGTCCTCTTCCTCTTCTTGTGTCTCAGGACACTGTTCAGCAGATAACTTTACACCTACAGGAATAGGAACCTTCATCGGTTTAATATCCTGCATATTAAACCTCTATAATATTGTCTTTACATACTTCCTTCAGTTTAACTAGATCTTCCTCTTTGTCCAATCTCTTTTAATTTGCATGCCCAAAATATAGTTTGCGGCACCAAGATATTTCATGTCGAATTTGGAGGACAAATGGGTCTTCCAATCCTAGATAATTTCTTGGTCATTTCCAACTAGCAACATATCATCCACATACAAGACCAGATAAATAACATGGTCACCAATTAATTTAAAATACACACAGTGATCTACTTCGCTTCTGGTGAAGCAAAGTCCACGTATAAATGTATCAAATTTCTGATACCGAATCCTTGGTGACTATTTTAACCCATATAGAGAATTCTTTAACTTGCATACCATTTCTTTCTTACCCTTCACCATAAAGCCTTCAGGTTGCTTCATGTAGGTCTCCTCTTCCAGATCCCCATGAAGAAATGTTGTCTTTACATCCATCTGTTCTACCTCAAAATCAAAAGCATTAGCAACAGATAAAATTAATCTAATAGAAGTTACCTTGGAAACAAGAGAAACAATATCACCAAAATCAATTCCCAACACCTGGGAATAACCTTTTGCTACCAATTGAGCTTTGTATTTCTCCACCTTTCCTTCTGCATTTGTCTTCTTCTTGAACACCCGTTTGCTGCCAATGGGTTTCCTTTCAGTTGGCAACTCCACCGGATCCCAAGCCTCATTTTGTGCAAAGATGCCATTTCATCAACCATGGCCTCTTTCCAGAGTTTTCCATCCTTTGAATCTACCATTTCCTTCACAGTTCTGGGATCATCATCAGTAACAGATAAAGAAAAATTTGAATAGAAATTAGATGGACTATACCTTTCTAGCTGCCTTCTTTCTCAAATTGATCCTCTCACACCCAATGTTTCTGGCTCTTCATCTTCTGATTCCTCCTCTGCTGTAGAGTCTGATTCTTCCTCCTTCAGCTCAAACTCTATCGTCTCAGGTTCCTTTTGTTGGAATTCATGTTTAATAACATCTTTCACCTCTCTGAACACCACATCTCGGCTGTACACAACCTTCCATGTTAATGGGTTCCAAAGCTTATAACCCTTTAAACCATCCTTATACCCAATAAAGATGCACTTTTCATATTTACTATCCAACTTTGTTCTTTTGTCCTTTAGAACATGTACATATACATCACATCCACATTCTCTTAGATGTGAAAGGGAGGGTTTCTTTCTAGTCCATACCTCTTGTGGAGTCTTATCCTCCAACGCTGATGAAGGTGATCTCCTGATCAGCTAACATGTTGTCTCTACCGCATCTACCCAGAATTCTTATCCTAACTCGGCACCACTGAGCATGCTTCTTGCCCTTTCCGTCAACGTCTTGTTCATTCTGTCTGCAACTCCATTTTTCTTAGGTGTGTATGGAGTAGTCGTCTGCTGTGTTATACCACACTTCTGATAGAATTATCAATTTCCTTACTACAAAACTCTCCACCGTTATCTGTCCTCAACACCTTTATCTTCTTCTTTGTCTGGTTTTCCACTAGAGCCTTAAATTCTTTAAACCTATCAAAGACTTCATATTTCTTCTTAAGGAAATATATCCATGTATTCCTTGAGAAGTCATCTATAAGGGATACATAGTACATAGACTTACCTAGTGATGGAACCCTCATAGGTCCAAACACATCACTGTGCACAAGTTCTAATATATGTTTCATCCTCTTACCACCAGAGGGGAAACTCACCCGATTCTACTTCACATATACACAATTTTCATAGAAATCGAAATCTAGAGAGCTATTACTCATACCTTCTACCATACCTTTACCATGAAGTATTCGAGGGCCCTTCTCTCCAATATGACCAAGCCTTTGATGCCATAGCATGGTCTTCTCTCCAGAGACCAATGGATTTTCTGCTCCACTTTTAGGAAGCACAGAACTATTGCACCCATCAACAACAGTGATACCTTACAGCTTGTATGGAGTTCCAATCCAAACTCCCTGCATCAATACCAGTGCTCCCCAAACCATCTTGTAGGTATCTTGCTTACAAAAATCAAATTTCTAGCCAATGCAGGAATATGTAGAACACCCATAAGTGTTCTAACCCTTCCACCTTGCAACTTCAACTTTACTTTTCCATGAACAACAATTATAACCTTCCTATCATCCCCTAAGAAGACATCACCACCATCGTATTTCTCATACTCATAGAACCACTCTCTATGGGGAGTGAAGTGAAAAGGTACACCTGAGTCAATCAACCATGCCTCATGATCTACATGTGTACTTGAAGAAGTCAAGTACACATCCCCACCTTCATCTGAGGTGGTTTTCACCTCTAGAGAAGGAGCACCATCAGATCGCTTTCCTTTTTCAGGAGCTTTAGATTTACAGTCCCTTTTGTAGTGCCCTTCCTTTCCGCATTTTCAGCACACCACCTTTACAGGTTTTCCTAGAGATTTAGATCTCCCTATAGATTTAGATCTCCCACTCGATGACTTATTTTTGTTTCTGTTCTGGGACTATCCTCGTATAGACAAGGCATCACCATTCTTTCTCTCCATATTTTCCATCTCATCTCCTCCGTCAACAAGGATGAGACTATTTCATCAAACTGTAAGGCAGTTGTATTACTACCTATTGCAATAACTAGACTATCCCACAAATTTGGTAGAGAACACAACAAACTCATGCGCTTATCGTCAATTTAAATTTTGATATCAATAGATGATAACTGACTTACCACAGTATTAAATGTGTTCAGATACTCTATCGCCGAGTCTCCATCTTTCATCCTCAAGTTATACAGCTTTTTCCATAGGAGCAGTTTATTCACCAGAGACTTAGATTGGTACAAAGTCCCTAACTTATCCCACAAAGCCTTAGCCGTAGCTTCCCTTGATACATTCAGAAATATTGAATCTAAGACACACAACCGTATTGTGCTCTTTGCCTTCCAATCTAACTTCTTCCATTCTTCATCGGACACTACCATTGGTTTAGCACCCGGATCTACCATGATCCACTCATCTTTATCCGCTAATAGATCCTCCATCTTGAGTTTCCACAACTCAAAACTCTGACTATTAAATTTCTCGATCTCTATCTTTCCACTGCTCTCTATCTTCTTTCACCACTAGAATCGATCTCGCAAATCTCCCATTGAACATGGTCTACCACAGGCCCAAGCAAAACCACTTAGCAACAAAGGCATCCCATTGAGGCCAAAACAACTCTGATACCAAATATAGGTTTTAACCCTATACAAAAATTACCTATATATGAATTCAAAAACACAGAAAATAAACAATGCGAGAGCATAACACATAAAACACATATACATAGAGATTTTCCCCTGGATCCCAAAACCAGGACTACTAGCTTGATTTTTCATTATGTTCCTTTCAATGTTACAATACATATTTATACATGCCGAAGCATCCAATACCATGGACCAAAAACCGTCGACCAAAACCATGGACCGAAAACCATCGCATCCAAAAACACCCCATAGAGTGGGGTTACCTACACCCCTCAAACCCATTGTGACTCCACTTGCTACACAATCGACGTAACAAAGGGGGGTGCTCTGCTTCACTTCTAACCCCCTCGGTTAACTACATGGGCCAGTTGCGGAAAGAATATAACACAACCCAACATTTTTTACCTATATTAATGCTCGTTGAGATCATATGCCTCCAACATTATAACAATGAGTGAAGAATGACAGAACTGAAAATATATGTGCCTGAGGTGAATTTGAAATCAAAATAAATATCAAGCAATCCAAACATTGCGACACATTTAACAACTATTGAGCCAATAGATTCTAAGAACCAGATTTAAGGCATAATAGAACCAAACCAAATATTATTTTAGGTGAATTACAAATAGTGGGGACAACATTGAAGGCATATAGAGCACCATTAGGTGTGGAAAAACCAAATTTTAATAGTTGTGATAGTTTAGTTATAATAATTAGGATAGAGTAAGAACAAGAACAAAAAGGAAAGAAACCTCTTACCTATATTTGACTTAGGTTTTGACTTGCAAGAACAAAAAGAACTAGAACTAAGAATTTGAAAGGGAATAACTACATAAAGAGACTACAACTAAGAACCCTTACATAAAAACATGCTAACCCTTACGAGGAATAAAATGAATGGCAAGAACAAAATGAGTGCCAAAAACAATGTTTTGAGGACACAAAGAGTTAGTTGGGTTGAAGAAATTGTGTTATGTCAAAGTTGTAACAAAAAAAAAGGAATAGATCTTCCTGATAACTCATATTTTTACCAGCCAAGAATAGAATGAATGCCAAGAACAAAATGAATGACAAGAACAATGGTTTCAGGACACAAAAAGCTAGTTGGGTTGAAGAAACTGTGTTATGTCAAAGATTTTGCAAAAAGAAAAAGGAATAGCTCTTCCTGATAACCCATATTTTTATCAACAAGGAATAAAATGAATGCCAAGAACAATCATTTGAGGACACAGAAAAATAGTTGGGTTGAAGAAATTGTGTTATGTCAACCCTATTGCAAAATTAAAAAGGAATAGTTGTTCCTCATAACTCATAAAAATCATCTAAGAATCAAAAAAAGAAGTTTAAACCCTTCCAATAATGATTTTCAGATCCAAGATGTATTCAGTTACAATATACAGATAAAGCATTGATTGTTGTTGCTAATTGATTGCAAAGGCCAATGAATTTCCTCTTTTCTAATATAGTTTTCTAAAATCATAATTTGGTGGTAACTTTGCAGGTTGTTGCAGCCATGCCAAGAGTTTCTATTGCAGATTGTACAAGGAACAAGAGGAGGTGAGGGGTGAGGGAGCACCAACTATGATCCAATCATCACATAAGGATAGGGGGGTGATGTGAATGCTCTCAATGCACCCAGTAATGTCATTGAAAAGGACACTGTGGTGGCAGATGAAGCTATCCCACCATTAACCACAGAGCCGCCTTCAATCACAGTGCAAGATGCAAGTTCAACAAAGAAAATTAGTGCCATCAGAAGCTAGACAAAGCAATACATGCTAGCTACAATTGATGACATCGAGTTTAAGGGACATTCAATCCGTTCCTTTGCAAAAAAACATGGTATTGCTGCCTCTAACATATATTATTGGATAAATGGGTTGACTAATATGAATCGTAGAGGTCTTGTTACATTTATTATTGAAGAGGAGGAGGCTGAGGTGGTTAAGTGGTGTAAGGAGATGACCAAATTGGGACATGGGTTAGAGATTGTACAACTTAAATCCACAATAGCTCAAATCTATCAGAGGAGGCCAAACCCCTTCAAAGAGTTGATCTAGATTGTCATTGATGTCAATATGGAAATATTCTAGGATACTAAATGATGATAAGAATCCAAGGAGAAGCACAACAGATCCGTGAAGAAACAGGAGAAATAATCCAAGGAGAAAATCCATCAGGGAAGCCATTGAAAAGACATTGGATGCCATTGGAAGTCAAGAATAGTAGCATTCAAAGAAGATCTATCGGAAGATTTCATCAGAAGTAGTTTATTGGAAGCCACCATTGAAGCCAAAGTGTGAGAGGAAGAGGTCATTGGAAGCCACGAGAAGAAAAGAGGAACACATCGATGGAGGTTCATAAACAATGATATCAGAGGAGTTAACATACCATGAGAAGCAAAGAGGAATACATCAGCGGAGGTGCATAAAAAGTGTTAATAGAAGAGTTGACATGAAATATCAGAGAAATATCAGAGGAGTTAACATTGCGGAGGAGTATTGCGGAGTATCATAGGAGTTAATACATTGGAGGAGTTAAGATATCAAAAGAGCTGAGGAACATCTACGTAATAAGCAGTGGAAACTCTTTAAAGTCCACACCGCATCACAAAGTCTTGAAGACTTGTTGTCACACTAAAATCCCCGATTGCGATGTAATACATGGAACCGAATAGTTTATGGTAACATCCCAAATGCAATATCGCATCTAACTACTGGAACATTCATATCGCAATTCATAAATGAATGTCACATTAAAAACTATGATTGCGATATTATTGTGGACCCGTTACACCATTACAAGATGATTTAATGTTATATCGCATCCACATTGGAAGTCATGTATCATAAAGGAATGCCACTTGAAATCTACGATACGGATCCATGAGACCATTACAATACGTTGTAATACAACATTGCATCTTCCACATCGCAAGTCATTTTAAAGCTATTGTCACATTAAAACCCTGATTACGATATAAGTATGCGAACCCGCTACACCATTATAATACATCCTAAAGAAATATCGCATCTGTCGCATATCATAAGTCTTGAAGAAATGTAACAATGGAAAATTGCTGATTGCGATAAGGTTGTGGACCTGATGGGTTTATTAACAACTGCTTAAGATCGCATCGCATATACTTCGTCGGTAGTAATGGAATCGTTGTGTTATGTGCAAACTACGAAAAACTATGTTTGTGATTAAGGTGATGATGTGGCTGGTGGGACAACCCATTATATGGTTTTAACTATGTTGATATGTGAAGATCGATGATGTTGATATCAGAGGACAGAGTATGTTATGGGCACGACTTGTAAAAGACCTATGGGATTTGTGATTGCGATTAAAGGAATGATGTGGCACGTGGGACCTCCAATATGGTTATAACCTCTCTTATGATGTGATTTCCATGAACAATTAAGTTTGTGGACGAAAGGGCCTATGTGATATAATTCTAATATGTGATATCATAAGTCAACCTCTCTTAAAATGAATGTGTCTTTTGAGTATTGGTGAACTCGAAGAGACTGAGGAAGATAAAGATCAGGAAGCCGAAGATCAAGCAAGTGAAGAAGGTCGAGTGAGCACAGAGGAAGTCTAATATCAAGCGAATGAAGAAGGAAGCCAAAAGGTCAAGCGAGCGTAGGGGAAGCCGAAGTTCAAGCAAGCAAAAAAGGAAGCCAAGGGTCAAGGCATATCAGGCATCTATAACAGAGAACAAGGAAAAGTTCAAAATTAGAGAACTAGAAGAAATAAAGTATGCTGTAGGTCCAACAAAACAGAAAAAGAAAAAAAAGGTTGAAGGTCTAGCCGGATAGAAGGAAGTTGAATGGCTAGTAGAAGACAAAGATCTATTTGACCTCGAACCAGTCATCAGTTGAAGGGAGAAGTAGACAAAACAAGTGTTGAAGTATTTTTAAGTATGTTCTTTGGAAGTAAGATACTGCAATAAACACTTCTAAAGAAGTTAGTGTGACAATAAAAATAGAGGCTTGAATGCAGAGAATTGTTTTTATTCTTAATTGAGTCTTAGCCCAAATATCTTGTTGGAAAGCTTCAAAAAATCTTGGAAACATTATTGGATATCATGATGCCTATTTGAAATCATCATGAGGTAACTTTGTAGACTCTGTGTGGATAGTATGAAGAGTTGTGAACACTCCTTCATATGAAGACAAGTTGTCATTGATGATGCAGCATGGAGACTATAGTGAAGTTGTGGATTGACAAAATTCAATGAAGAAGATTTTTGGGAGTAGAGAATGAGCACCACACATACCTTGGCAAGATTGGGTTGGAGCCCTTGGGGTTGGTGCCTCAGAATTGGAAGGATTGGTGTCCTTGGAGTTGGTGCTCTTAAATCCAAGGTTGGTGCTTTGACAAGATAGGATTGATGTCCTTGGAGTTGGTACTCCTAAATCCAAGGTTGGTGCCTTGATAAGACAAGGTTGGTGCCCTAGAGGTTGGAGCCTCACAAAAGACCAAGTTGGTGCTTGGAAACATATTGAAGCCTTATATATATTGTATCTGATTTACATTAAAGATTATATGAATAAAATCATTTATTCCTATTGTTCATTTTTTTGTTCTAAATATAAATGATTTAACTGGTAAAAATAACAATTGAAAAGAAATATTGATTCACCCCCCCCCCCCC
>APFE031037582.1:61210-82851 GCA_000404065.3 Pinus taeda | reverse complement strand
AATATAAATTTGCAAAAAATACATATATTTGGTGATTGTATTATATTTATTACAATTTGTACTATCTCTTTTATTGCAATATACTATCATATCTCTTAATGTGATAAATATATTATTTTTAAATTTTATAAATTGTGTGTTCATGGCGTCTTGGATAGATAATGATGGAGTGCTCTTTTAAGGTACTCGATGATGTGAAGTCACTGGTTCAATTCCCTACCTAAAATATGGTGATATATTAGACATAATAAACATATAATCTTGCCAAAATTACAAAAATAATTATAAATTATTAAAAAATAAATAAAAAGCAAAAAACACACTCCCAACCCCAAATGTCCATAATTATCTAATAAAAAATAACTATATGTTAATTTTCACTGCCACCATTTATAAACATTACTATGAGCGTCCTTACCATTTATAAAGATTACCAACCCAAACCAAAGGGGAAGCTGATTTCAATTCCCAGAATTTTCATACGTTTCAGTAATCATAACTTTCAATTTTTTTTTATAAACCTAGGCAATATGTCATTTCTCGTTATTTTTCTTTTTGGTAGATTTCTTTCTGTTAGATATAATTCTTATATTGAAACATCATGGATAGTGGGGGCACAAAGATACATATTCCACACCCAGAAATGAAAGAACGCTTTTCACTTTACCGTTTACATTACTGAAAATTTAATAAAATTCAAATCTAAAACATATTAGGTTAATTAAAATGAAGTAAATGAAAAACTTTATAATTTATGATGTTTATAATTTTGTTAATTTGATTCTAATAATTTGAAAGTAAAAATCGATAAATTATAGAAAATGTTACAAATATTTTTTTCCTATTAATAGAGGTAGTCATGTATTTAAGTATAAGTAACATATTTTTAGAAAGATATTTTTAAAAATGGTTAATTCAGGTATTTAACTTAAGTTAATAAGTATATATATTTTGGAATGAAAAGAAAGTTTTTGGATTAAACAATGTAATGCATTTAATCATTATTCTTCATTTTAATCATCATTGTCTAATTTTAAACTTGATATAATTAACAACGTGTTGTACTATGTAACAACCCCGTATTTATACGAATAATAGTTGATATTTGACATATAAATGGGGACCTTTTTTTAAAAATTTTAGTCTTTGAAAAATAAATCCTAACTCTAAGAAATTGCCTTGAAAACTCTTAGAAAACAACCCAAGCTTGGGATTTTTATCGCATTTCGCATTTTTTCCATGTGATAATTATAAACATCGTCAAGTAAATCCGGAATTGCCATATTCGATGAAACCACCCCGCTGCGGTATTCCGACCAGAACGCCTTGAGAACATGTGATCGCACTTCGCAAATCAGAAATAAATAATGCATGCCATTGTGTTATCCTTTAACGATTTGCGAAATGCGATATTGCAATTTTCGCAATTGCATTTCGCATTATCTCCAGGCAACGCTATATTACAACGTTTAAAAGTTGTGATGCGCGAATAAAGCATGAAGCATGAGAAGTTATTGTGTTTTAATATAATAATGAATGGTTTGACATGGTAATTAATGTTTAGCAGCTTGGGGAGAGGTAATGTTGTTTCAAGTTATGGCTAGTTAACATTGAATATCTCATTCGAAATCCTCCCACGGTTCAAAGTCATTTCAGAAAGCTTTTAGCCTTAATTTCCCTATATCGTCTCCTCTCATATGTCTCTTCTGTTTCAGGCAAGCTTCAAAAGACATGTCATTGCGAAAGGTGATGAAAAAGCAGAAAAAGAAGAGCATTATAAAGTCTGAGCTATCAAAAATGTCACTTATATTCTCTGATACAGTTGCAGTGCCGATGGGTGAGCGATAGCATGGGAAGTCATATACAGTAGGCTTGAGGATGAGCATCCCAAAATTATTGTCGTAAAGGCAATGACTGACTCAATAAAACCTTCATGAGTCCAATTCAAAGATTTTGCCTCTTACTTCCTTCACAGAATAGGACCGGGAGCGAAAATACTCCATATATCGATATGATTAGGTGGGTGGTGGAGAATCTCAATATTGAAGACAGGAAATTCAGGAACTAGAAGATGGAGCTCATGGGGTCATTCAAAGCTGAAGACCTAAAGCAAATCTACCATATACCTGACCATGAGGACATATATGACAACTCATACGTGGCCAACTTTGCCAAGAAAAACAAAGAACCTTTTAAGATGATCCAGGGCTAGAGGGTGCTGGAGAACAAGTTCAAATTTGATAAAACGGGTATGTATCGTGTATTCTCCTTAGCAAACCCCTACAAATATGCAGCTGCTATGTTATATAGGCTATATGGATTACCTAATAATGATAATTTTTCATAGAATGGATTCCTTTAATTGACGCGTGTTTCAATTCCCACATAATGAATTTAGCCATTACCCTATATGATAACCTAGCCACTGTCATCTCCGAGTATCGTCAGAGGAGGTCCTCCTCCACATAAAAACTTTCTCCATTTTATTTCAGTTCAGACATCATGGATGCCATCTATTTCTAAACTAATTTTCCAATCATGGGTTGGAAATGGACCTTGTAGGACCCCTACCCTATACATCTCAGCCATAAACAGATTTGGGAATTCCATTATATCCCATTTTTATCAAATATGCCATGTTGTTATTTTTCCATTGCATCAATTGATTTTTAATAAGAAAGCCCCTAGGTTTTCCAAAGACGTTTCTATAGACCTTGTCGAGTGGGAAAATATTTTGCTAAAGAATGGTTTGCACACATTCAGGTTTTTGGCAATACAACACACCCACATGTCCTCCCTTTGTATGTCTCTGATAAACTATTAGCAAGAGAAATAGCCCACTAGATTGTGGGAAAAGGCTTGACCAAGACCCTAAAAGATAACAAAAGCTCATTACTGCCATCTTTTCCCATTCAGTGTATTTCCCTTTCTTTAGCAAATTTTAACTATGCAACCAAGGAATCAGTAATCCTAGAGAGCCTCAGGCTCCATACTCTGCCGAAAAGGCAATTTGATCCAAAGAAAATTGCACATAATATTACTACTGCAGTGAATATCAAGCCCCTTAACCATGAGGCTAATAATTCTGAAGACCTTTTACACTCAGCTGAATCATTCGAACAAGCGTTCAAGTGGGCAAGGGTAAATATAGGTCTTGAATATTTTGAAAGCTTTCAGGAATTCAAACACAAAAGGCTCAAAATAATTATGCTTCATTTGTTAAAAGACGAGGACAAACCTACACCTAGTGTGACTGTCAACAGCGACGGAGCAAATTATCTCATAGAGTCTCAAGTGGATACACGAAAAGCCCAAGACACCATGAATATAGTGGAATCCAGCAAGAGGTCACCCGAAAAGTAGGTGATAAGTGATTTGACTAAAGATACTAGTTTTGAGATCAAAAGCAGCAGTTTGGGTCGGAGTGGGACCAATTCAATAAAAAACTACAAGACACTCCTAAGACAACAGATGCACTGGAAACCGTGGAATATCACACTCCTTTGCATACCCAGAAAATTACATAGTCTGAGGAGATGGATGAGCAAGGGATAACTTCACAGCAGACATAAATCATTCCTGCTTTGCCCACATCAAAAATTGTCCTAAAGGTGACAAAATTTCCTCCTTTAGATGTGTCCTATAGCCCACTTAACAAGTTTGTAGTAAGGAGACAGAGGAAAATAAGGAGGGTATAGACACCCGAGATCCCAGCTGGGAATGAGCCGATGGACATAGTCTAGAAGGATATTCCTTCCAACCTAGCTAAAAATTTGACTAGAATGTCGCAGTTTATAGGGGCATATGCAACTACCACCATGGATAAAGCTACTGAGATATCTATTTTGTTAAAGGAAAAGGACGAGAAGATAGCCTAGCTTGAGCAAGAACTGCAACTTGAAAAATAAAATGTGAACCAACAAGTTGCTGAACAAATCGCTTAATTGTAGCACAATATAGAAGTGTTAAATATAAGCCATGAAGCAGACATTTCTACGAAGAAAATATAAGTTCAAGAATTGCAAGAGGCCATGGAAAAATATGAAGACGTCCCTACTGTCAAAAAATTCATCAAAGAGGCACTAGAGCTAAATTTCCTCCTATCACAACAAAAAGAACATTTTTTCCAAAAGATGTCATATATCGCTCCTTATTTGATCAGAGTGACCACTTAACAGATAAGGCGATTGACCAAAGAACTGAATTTACTGATCTAAACACAAGGATCTCCAAATTCATCGAGTGGCAATAAACATAAGAGGTAAGGAGGGATAATTTGTTCGATATCGAGGAGATATATAAAGACATTCTATTCACAGATTGGGATATGCGGATCAAATAGGCTGAATTAGAAGTGGCAAGAGTAGTAGGGGTGTCGAATAACAAAGTAAAAGTGGTAAACCACACTTTGCATGCCACCAACTTGGTGAAAGAAGGTAACCCAAAAATACTAGCGGATTTTAATGACTTGCATAAAATCTAGAAGGAAAGAGCATAAATCCAAAGGGAAGCGATCACAAAGTTAACAAAGGCTGGCTGGGAGGCATATTGGCAATACCTTGTCAAGCTACACAGCCAAATCATGACCCTCAGTTTCCTAGTCCATTCAACTCATTGGATGATGCCACCTCTCACAGATGCTATTTTCGCAAGACAGGTCAAAAAACAGTTTGGGGCACCTCCTCAAGTCAAACCGATGGCTGATATATGCGATTTAAAAGAGAAGCTGGTAGACAACAAGTCATCATCATAACCCCTTCTCATCAAGTCACTTTTATTTTTAGAGTTAGTTGACTAGTTGTATAATATATTTTTGAACATTAGTTAGAATAATATTTATACCCTTCTCATGCATTTAGAGAAGGGTCCAGAATTTTATCAAAAAAACATTTGCAAAGAATGCACTTCTATAAGTTTGTGAATGCCTTGATGAAATTATGGAACATGGTCGTTTCTTTTAAATATCATACTTCTTTCCTTTGTTGATGCACTATTGTATACTTGGAAGATAATTTGATTTGAAGAAAGGAGTTGATCTATGTCATTAGTCAAATGAGGAGAATTTCACACATATGGTACTTCTATATTGTATGATTAGTTATGTTTCTATTTAATTAGTGATAACACTTCATTTTCATGAATTGTATATAAGATATGTTCTTTTTTTTATGCATTAATTGCATTACTGTATGATGCCTAGCTGAAATTGTTTATTTTCATATATAATATTCAGATACATGCGATATAATTTCATACATTTCTTTGAATAATTATCTAGTCAATGAAATTATATTTACACGTTATCACCTATGTTTAATGCGTGATTGATCTTTATTATCACATGTCAAACATATATCTTTCTAGATCACATATCACACAGAATGCCCGAATTTATATTAGATTAAGTTAGCTAGAGATTTGCATGATAGAATATGCCATTTAGTTATCAATATCCTTACTACAATCACTTGAAAACCACCCACTCTCATTTTAAAACCCACACTGGGAAACTGTTTGCATCATCCCCAGTCAGAGCCACCACTTCAAAAGGAAAATGAGTTCTCTTAAGGTCCAGACTGGGTGGTTATCCCCCATGTTGGAGCAACAGAAATATGAGGCTTCAACATTTTGGTGCTAGAAGGAGGTCCATCTGACTATGAATGGTAAGAGTCAAAACCCCTCCACAACTTCTACACCTTCTAGATCTCATTCAAAATCTTCGGATCAAAAATCTAAAGTTGTAGAAACATCTCCCTTGTCTCCTGAAGTATTAAGATAGCCATCTCCTTCCGGTTACACTCCCAAGTCTCCCGAAGTTCACTCTTTGATACAGAAATTGGAACAAATATCCATTTCTGCTGAGGAACCAAAGAGGCTTGAAGCTTCTGAACAAAGTGTCACTTCCTTATTATGAGAAACTGGTGTATTAACTAGATTACAAAGTGAAAGGCTTGGAGTAACTCCTTTTGCGTTTCCCATTCCTCCACAACGTAATAAAGTTATCACATCAAGATCTAAATCAGATACTAGCGAGATCACTTCACCTTTCCTTCCATTCACTTCTCCAATCACTTCTACTCAATCCACCTCTTCTCAACAATCCACTTCTTCAATTAGTACTGCTACTAGTAGTACTAACCCACTAGTAAGTTCTTCGCCATCTATACCTACTTCTGGATCGACCTTCCCATTTTCCCAGGCTTCGACTCAAGTTATGGCCAATCAACCAGCTCATCCTTGGAAAAATCCTAGTGCTATTCTGGTTGCTAATCCAAATGCTCTCCCAGGAAACCTAGAAAAATGGTTACCTAGGTACAATCCTGATGATGGTCTTCCTATTGAAGAACATCTAAATAACTCTATGATAGCCATGAATCTTAATGGAGTTGCACATGAAGATGTTGTAATCAGACTGTTTCCTTACACTTTCCAAGGATTTGCTAGATCTTGGTATTTTTCCCTTCCAGCTGGCTCAATAAGACACTTGAATACTTTCAGGAAGTATTTCTTAAATTTGGTGATGAGAGGATTATAGCATCCTTAATCAATGATCTTTCCAACTTAAAATAAAATTCATATGAAAGGATCAAAGACTTCAACTCCAGATTTAACAAGTTACTAAACAAAATCCCAGCTGCCTCACAACCTGCAGTGGATGTACAAATAGAATGGTACATATCCTCCCTCCCTTCTAATATTTCAATTTTTGTAGATACAGCCAATAAAGCTAGCCTTGTAGAAAACATGAAGGAAGATTTGTCTATAGAAAGAAGAATTATTGCTGTAGAAAAGAGGTCATAGACAGATGAAAGGAAATCAAAGAAAGTAAAATTCAAGGATGATTCAAAAAAGAAAACTCCAAAGGACCCTTTCGACCTTGAAGGCCTTCAGAAATTGTTAAAGACCATGTCTAATGAAATGGTCGAAATCAAGAAACAGGTTGTGGAATCATCTTCTCCCAAGAAACATTTTCAATCATTTAAAATAAATCCTTCTTCTACATCTCAGCCACCAAATAATATTTCTAATGCTGAGTTTGATCCGGAAATAGAAGAAGACTCGCCAACTAAAGAGGAAGTTGAAACTGAAGAAGAAGTCGAATTAAATGGAATGTGGGACTTCATTCTTCCAACTAAAGAGGAAGCAAAAGCTATGCCAATAACTACAAGAAGTAAAAACTCTCTTGATATGTGTCAAACAACAACAAAAAATTCTACTAAGAGAGTTAAAAACAGTTCCTGTCACCCCTCTGCCATCCGTCGTGATCACTCACGCTGCTTATGATATGGTAAAACCTCCTTCATATTCAAACAAAGTAAATCCCTCAGATTTAGTTTTGATAGGTGATCGGTCTATCTCTCATACACCTCCATGTCTTCTTACTTATGAGATTTTCAACAAAAAATGCCCATAATTGCCTTGTTGATTCAGGAGCCTCTTCAAATATTATGCCAAGAACTGTGTGCACCAAATTGAATATTACACCTCAAAAATTTGTTGTATACATAGTTCAACTGGACAGAACTAAAGTAGAGGTACTTAGAGAGATAGCATCAGTATCAATCAGGCTTTCCTCTAATCCAAAAGTTTCGCAGATAATTGATATTCTAGTGGCTGATATCCCTGAATTTTATGGTTTAATTCAAAGTAGGGATTGGTCTGAAAAGTTGCACAGATACTTTGCAATTGATTTGTCTCACATGTGGTTGCCACACAATGGTAAACCAAACCAAATTAGAGTAGACCATGAAAAATTCATGAAGTACACAACCACTAATCTCGAAGGAAGGAATGAACCTATAGCTTTCACCAATAACATTATTGGAAACTACTCGGCTAAGTCATTCTTGGGATCCTTTAATGCTCAAAAGTCTCCCTTTCTGGATAATGTTGTAATATCTCAGATAGAATATTTTTCACAAACAGATGATTCCAAGTGTGTAGATGTAGTTGATAAAGTTGTAAATAATTCACTATTCTGGACCCTTTATTTTGATGGTTCCAAGTCGGAAGATGGTGCAGGTGCAGGATGCATCTTAATCAACCCGCAAGGAGAGAAAACCATGTTAGCCTGCAGGCTTGAATTTCAATGCACTAACAATACCACATAATATGAAGCTTTGATTCAAGGGATGTACAAAGCCATTGGCCATAATGTCAAGTATTTGCAAGTATATGGAGAGTTGGAAATAGTTAATAAATAGGTAAGAAGCATAATCCATTGTGTGTCTGCACATCTCAAACATTACCAATCTTTAGCCTAGAATATTGCTTCTTATTTTACTTATTTTAACATTTTTCAATCCCCAAATTACAAAATGTGAGTACTAACTTACTTGCCAATGTAGCATCCAGGCTTATACCTTCAGAAGAATTTAGTCTAGATAGATTTTCCATAGAGTTAGTTTTCAGACCATCTGTTACACAGTAATTTGTCACCGTTTTCCACCGTCCTTGCTACCCCTCTCCTGTGCCTTTGAGGACTCATTCCGGGACTTGTGAGAAGTGACAAGACTTGAAATCACTTGCATTATTCACCTCTAAACATGAGCTTCATATGCCCTTAAGACATCTCCTGCTCTTTGCCTGTAAAAACAACCCTTTTTACATTAGCGTTGGTCCCCTGTGTTATGCCCGCACCAATGGGGAAAATCCTATTGAAAGGGCGCGCCATTAGCGCTCTGTCCCAGAGTCGCAATCGCGCCAACCATTTTGGGCAAAGTTTTGAACTAATCCAACCTCCGAAAGTTCTATCCAGCTCATTCACCAACTGCATCCAAGTTAAGTGAGGATGGTTTGGCTTCGAATCTCCTTGAATGGGAAGTAGTTTGCCACCATTCCATAGAAGTTTCCAAGTGATGAAGCCAATTCCATTATTGTTGTGATTGATCTTATCCCTTCCTTTTCATCTATAAAAGCTTGTCTCCATGGCTTGAGCAAGCTAGTTCTGATTCTAGTGGAAATACTTGTGCCGAAAGGAAGATATCAAGAGATTGGAGTTGTAAGAGCCTTCTTTGTGTCCATAAGGCTTTACCTAAGTAAGGAGACCTTGTCACTAAAGAGAGAGAGAGCTTGTCCCTCATCCCCTCAAGCTTTGCAAGACTTGTGTAGCTGAGCACCCAACCAAAGGAGGACTTGACGTTAGGACACTGGTTGTATTCTCCTTTGTTGATTATTAATAATAGATGACTATCATTATGGTTCCATTCTCATTGTTGTAATGATTAATGTTGAATTATGTCCTTCCTGACTGATGTATAATTACATATATTAGATTTCACGCTTGTGTTTGTGTTGTTCTCTTTGTGTGTAGGTGTCCATTCACGGAGATAGTGGAGGACTGTGACCGGCCAAGGCAAAGGAGCGTGGGTGACGTCTCTTCTACGAATGAAAGCGTTGGAATCCAAGTAGGTCTTCATCGCCTACCTTCTATTTTCAATTAGGGACTTGCGTGATAGCATTGTTTGATTGTTGCTAGACCCGTTCTGGGCTAGTAGGGACCGCCTCTATCCGCAGAGGGGATTTACCTCTCCAACAAGGTGCGTTTGTTAGCATCATATATTCTACTACTTGGCAAGCTTTGGGCTCCCCACAGCTCGTGCCTGTCACTCAGAATCTGTTGGATTTCAATAAAGGAACCAGTCAACCCTTAGTGGTCCTTCCGAAGTTCCCTATTACATTGGAAGGGAAAACCATCTAAATAGACATGATGGTAGTCCAAGGTCCTTTAGATTTCATTCTTCTCCTTGGAAGTGACTATGTTTATGTGATGGGAGCTCTTGTTTCTTCACTTTTTCATGTGGTTTTCTTTCCACATGAAGGGAGAATACTGGCCATTGATCAATTGTCATTCATTGGTCACCAGGCGCCTCCTTTGCAGCCATTGTCCCCTATCGGCTCTTGTTTGCAAGCAGTACCTTCCTTGCCACATGTCAATTATGTGGCTACCCATTCTGTCTCCACATCTGTTGATGATCACATAGATGGTATAGTACATTATGTACTGGGGGCATTGGAACCCGATCTGTCTTTAGTACCAAAAGACGTATTCCTCCCGGAGAGTGGTCCTTCCGTCTAGTGAAGAGCTCTTGGGAGCCATGTTCTCCTATGGTCCATGAACATGAGTGATGAGGATAGTTCCTTGATCTGAAAATGGAATGTACTTGTTTAAGGGTGCAAGGTATCCATTTTCCATAATTTCAAATGTGATTGATACACTTCAAGTGACCTCTAAAAAGGTGAAAACTTCCTATTTCTTATACAGAGATAGACTGTAGGGGCATTCACCAGACATGTCGCCTCTAAAGAGAGGATGAGTTCCAGAGGCTACCTGGCCCTCTACAGGCTCTGCCTAAAGAAATAACAAAGTAAACACTTGGAAGTCTTTAACATACACATACTTGAAGTTTGATGTCTTGCGGAATAAGAAAAATAACTTTCTGTACATGAATAGGTGATTATGTGTGTATGCAAGTTATGTATATTTGTTGTTTAAAACTTTATATCAGTTTTGTTTAACATATCAACTTCAGCAAATAAAGACATCAAAATGATAAAGAAGTTCACCCCTTCTGGGCTACATCTGCTGGACCAAGCCTCTCCAACTAGGCTTTTCCTCTTGTATTAAAAATTGCTACAAAGGCTAATACAAGAATATGAGTGTCTCAAAAGACATATCTGACTGTAAATACAGAATCAGAAGATAGGAATTAGCTAAACATGCTCTTTCCCAAGCACTAAACAGTGAAATTTTACTTGATACAATACTTTCCCCAATTGGACATGATGGCTCTTTAAACTTGCATGGAGAATTCCGAGGTGAATATGACCTCAATTGGTTCTAAAACCTCTTCCATTAGACTCATAAGGTCGTAAATAGTAGACATAGGCTTTTGAATCACCAAAAATGGATGAACACAGCCCCCAAACAACTCAAGCACTGAAATGGCCCTGATGGCCCTAAAAGCTTCCCTGAAGCTAAAAAGTGAGAAGAATTACTCAACAGGAAAAAAAAGCTGTAGAAATAGATTTAGAATGCTAAAAAAATTTAGGAATGACCTTCATTCCACATTCAATGGCTACACAATTCCCAATGCAGCTCCCAAACTGATTTGGCCCTCGTGGCTCCTGGAACTTCCACGAAGCTAAAACACCTGCAAAATACCTCATATGGCTATGAAACCTATGCCAATGGCTTCAGAAGGTCGAAGAGACCCAAAATAAAAAAAAAATTCATCCAAAATGGACTTTCCTAGCCAAAGTTATGGCCATTTACTCCCAATTGCTAGCTGGTCCTAAAAAGACTCGAGCTAACTTTAATTAGAGTCCAGATAGGCCCGCCAAATATGGCAAGCCCTTCAATTTTGGCACTTTTCCAATTCTGCCGCTAACTGACCGCTGGTTAACTATTTGCAATGGATTTCTTGCCGAGCGGTTAAGGGTTAGGCCCACGGTTTTGGGCGTGAGGTCATGTGGTATGGGGCTGGCCCTTAGGGGCTGGCCCCCATAAGGCCCCGCCCAAATGAAGTTTAAACTTCATAATGTTTTTCCACGGCCTTCATAACAGGTTCTGCCTTGGCAGCGTAGTGGTAAGACATTGCGTTAGCTTCCGGAAGGTTGTGGGTTCAAACCACCATTCGACCAAAAACTTTGGAAATATATGCGCCCACATATGTTGATGTCACCTTGGGCCACGTGGTGGCCTCCGGGCCTGCCACGTGGCAACCTGTGATTGGCTGCCCAAAAGGAATATTCCCTAGAATATTCCAAAGAATATTCTACAAAATATTCCAAAGAATATTCTATGAAATATTCTTTTTTTAATAAATTTTTTTGAAAAAATATTCAAAAATTAAGGGTTATTGGGTGATTTTCTTTTTGGCATAACTTTCTCATACGACGACCATTTTTCGAACCGTTTGTGGCGCCGGAATCAAGAGGATGAGGTCTATCTGGTCATTCAAATTCAAGCCAGTTTTGAGCACTTTCATTTTTGACCATTTTACGACACTTGGTCCTGAGCTCCTGATCATTCCTGGTCTTGTGTCATCGTCGTTAAAAAATGAAACAGGGGGTGTGAGCATAGTTCCTTGTCTTACATCAAGCTCATTAAAAAATGAAATAAGGGTCTCGAGGATTGTTTTTTTTCTGTGTCAACCTCATTAAAAAATGAAACGACAGATGAGGATAGTTCCTAGTCTTGTGTCAACCTCATTAAAAAATGAAAGAAAGGTGTGAACATAGTTCCTTGTCTTGTGTCAAGCTTGTTAAAAAATGAAACAAGGAGTTATGAGGATAGTTCTTTTAGTGTGTCAACCTTGTTAAAAAATGAAGCAACTCCATTTTCCAACTCGTGTCTTTGATTAAGATCTCGTAAAATCCCAGTCGATTCTTTCCAAGATCTTGAAATTGAACCTTCATTCCATCCACTTGGTTGATTGAAATGAAGCTTGGGGGGCATGTACCTTGATTGAGTCATTATGTTGGGGGCATGTGAACTTATAGCAAGCATAGTTTTTGTTTCAAGCTTGTGTAAACATGAAACCGAATCCAAGCAGAGTTCTCCATTGTTCAAGCTTGTGTAAAAATGAACCCATGCCCAATTTACATCTCATGATTGTCATTTTTATCAGTTGATTTATGTTAGATGAGCCTTGGTTATTCCATTCCATTGCTACCATCTCTTTGGCTGATCATATGATTTCACTTGTTTGTTTTTCCTTTCCTGAGGGACCATAGCGATGAGTGGTTTTATTAGCTAGCCTCTTGACCATTACATGTTTTCAGCAGTTCCACCATTGTTGGAACTAGTTTCTACCCTTTATACTACTCGTTCCTCTAGGATGAGTCACCTTTAAGCTCTTTTCCAACTCATAAAAAATAAAAAATGAAAAGATTGCTAAGTATTTTTCCCTTTTGACTCGTAAAAAGAATAAAATGGGGGGTCCGCTTTCAGCTCTTTTTCGACCTTTAAAAGCGAAAAGATGGCCAAGCCCTTATCGTTTCAAACTCGTTAATGGATGCGAAAAGTCATGCACCCAGTATAAGTTTACCCCTTTTTCAGGCTGGAAGGAACAATTTATGAAAAGGGTACTCCTTGACTGAAATGGTCAAGTGGTTCTCTCAAGTATTGTTTTCTACCTTTTTGGGTTCGAGAGACACAAATGTATGAAAAGGGACCACGTGGAGTTTTATTTTACATGTCTTTTTCAAACTCTGTAAAAATGAAAAAGATACTAAGTTACACCTTTTTCAGACTCATTAAACTATTAAACGACATCAGATTCATCACCATGACGAACACGAGCTTCACCTTCCTAGGGCTTGTTAAACTTACTAGGTTGGATTCGTCCGAAGGATGAACTTATAGTGCAAGCACATGCTATCCCCTTCAAGCTTGTGATAAAAAATAATTGGGGTAGTCACCAGAAATAGTGGGGGCAAAATTTTTTGAAATTTATCGAGTCGTGTTGATATCTCACTCTTAAACATGACACTCTTTACATCGTGTCGGGTTGGTAGATCCTTCTTTACATCGTTGACCTTCCTAGGTTTGGGCCTTAATTTTTTCCTTCCATATGATATTTTCTATGTCGCCATGACCATCGATCCTATGGATCCAAAAGCTACCAAACTTCCAGTTGTGTCACCGATATGTTCAAGAGTTTTCCTTCTTCAGTTATACTTACCTCTATTTCTCTGTATCATCCAAAATCATTTCTTATCCTCTTATCTCGTGTCAATGATGTGGGATTCATTATGACCCTCCTTTGACATGGTCACTTTTCATCGACATCATCTCATTATCCAAGAAGTTGATCGAGAGATTCCCTTCCATTACCTTAGAGCTTGCATGCCTTAATGGTAAGTTCTTCGCACTCGACGACAAGTTCACATCATTGGCTTTCAATCAAGTGATTTCATAGATGTTCAACTTCAGTTCATATATTCACATTCCATGAATTGTGTTGATAGTACCTTGAGGGCCATTGTCATTATCAGTGGTTTCTCTCGCGCTTGTTAACAGTTTACATCATTGATTGGTAATCAAGTGACTTTCTAGCATGTTTGACTTCAACACATATATTCACATGATAGAATTTGTACTTTGATCAGGCCGTGTTGGAGCACAAGATCCTCGACTCAGATCACAAAAGTCTAGGTTGCGAAGTGGTGTGACATGGTTATGATGATATGCATGTCTCTTTTATATGGCTAGCTATGACCAGACCATGAGTTATCATATGTGATCCTTCTCATTATTGGATGGTTGTGACCATACCTTGGTTTCATTATGATCCTCTTTGATGGATGGCTATGCCCATACCTGGATCCATTTACATGATCATTATCTAGATGGTTGTGTCCATGTCACGATTCATGTATCATTTGACAAAGATCTCAATCTATGTATATGTATCTGTACTTTCTTGCATGTTTTCCGATGGTAGACCGGTTCCCCGCACTGAGTTATAAAGCATTTCATCCCTCACTCCGGTTTGGCTTTCACACTTTATGGGGCATATGTTACACAACATTTTGTCACTATCCCTATACTCCATGTTCCTTGATCCTAGAGGACCTCTACAGTGAACACCGCATGCTTTTCCTTCATGGAGAAACTCCCATTATGTCCCTCTCCATGAGAAGATCATTTCCCTTTTGCACCATTTTCCTTGAAACTTTTGTTTTTCCCAATTTACAAGACCGACGCTAATGGCCTTTGTCTCCCTTACACTGATTTGAAAATATTAGCACTATTCCCTACACCGATCGGTGTGACTGAGCTATGTCCCATTCATGCCAGTCCTATTATGGAAAGCTTTTTAAGTTAGAGCCAAAGCTTCCATCTCTAGAAGCTATGTAACATACGTCTGGTAAATGGTTTGACTAGATGGGGTCGAGGATGATAGTTTAGGATCCTTTCCCCTATAATGATGGAACTACCTCAAGGGATAATCCCTTCTCCCATGAGAAGAGGATCCATATCCCATCCATCTTTTCTATATAAACCTCCCTTCTTCCCAAAGCACAAACTAGTCACAATAACATAGTTAGAGTTTTGGCTGAGTGTGAGTATGCTATTTTGATTTGACAAGCAAGCTATTACTAGTTGTAGCAATCTAGTTGTTTGAGGGAGAAGTGTGTTTGGTTTGGAGTGAAGCCTAAAGGGAAGAGTATTTAAGCTATTGTTGTTTGAAGCCATCATGAAGTGCTAGAAGAAGTGTGTGCGAACCTGTTCTTGTCAGAGGAAGACTGCAACGTCATGATGAATGGTTGTAATCTCTCTTTGATATTAATATATGCAACTATCGATTGATTTCCTACATGTTTTGTAATATTACATATTCATGTCTTGATGCTTCTTGCTCATTAAGTAGGTTGGATTTGAATTTGTCTATTATTATGTTTGTGTGTTGTTGTTGTTTACTTGTTTCAGGAGCTTGAAGAAAGAAGCGAGAGATTGTTGCAGTGAGAAGGCAAGAAAATCATCGAGAAGGATAAGCGAACAAGAGGTAGGCTCTCTTGATTCATCCTAACCTAAGGAAATATTCCATAGAATGTAACTGTTGTGGCTAGACCCATTATCAGGCTAGAGGAATTCGGTGGTGTCCACACTAATAATTACTTCACCACAATCATTAACAACATATAAAACACATTTCCATTAATATATTATGAATTACAACAAATGAATCAGTTCAGATGTCGAACATAGGTTAAAGAAACATGCATTACAAGTGTTAAAGATCAGTCTTACAACAAATACAATACATGTGTGAAAACGTGCTAGCCTATTAACGAGATTCTAAATTAAGCAAAAGTTCCAAGACATATCATTACACAATACATCACTAACCCTATTAGCTGGGAGTTGGATCCACTACTTACTCCTCAAAGAAAATATTACACTCTCTTGGCTATGTGGGAGAAGCTGAGTTAAAAAGTCCTTTCATGTACAAATGAGGGGGCTATTTATAGCCATGGTTTAAACTAACTCTTGTGGCTGTTTGACTACCCTCATGACCATTTGACTTCCATGACTTTTCGACTTACATCACTATATGTTCAACAAGTAGGTCTCTTGGATTTCCATGTTACATCACATTAATAGACAACAAGCCCATAGTGGAGATGTGGGCAACATGACTCAAGACTTGACATGACAAAGTTGGTACATTCTTGCTGCTACTAGAGTACGTGTCGAGCTACAGTGCTGCTGAGTGATGGATGTCTTCATGGTGTATCATGGCTTTACCTCCACATGGAAAAGTGTGTGGAGTATTCAATGGGCCTTGGTTTGCTTGATGAAGCTCCAACACGTTATTCCTTTCTTTCATGCTGGAAGGATTAACAAGCTCACTTGTTTGCGAAGCTACATGTTTGTCACGTTTGTTTGCTTCACATGCTTCATTCGTTCATCTGTTGGTGAACCTGTCCATCTACATGTGCTCCATTCATTCATCCCATTCATAATCTTGGCATGTTTTTTGTTGTACCTGTACCTATAGTCACTCATGACGAGATGACATCAAATCCAAAACCTCCTAGTATACCATAAAACATGATCATTCGAATGCAGGTGACCAAGAGAGGAAACAGGGCTATGGTGTGGGATGATGGTTCCTAGAAAATTCTCATGAAAAATGCACAAGATTCACTGGGAGATGGAGATAGACAATCTGAGTTGACAGTGACTGTCTGCAAGGTCTAGCTTGACTGGGAGGCAAAATTGTATAAATTTTAGGAGGGATAGTCCAGGCTGCAAGAGGGGAAGGCATGCATGCTCTGCGCATTTTCTAGAAAAAATAGTTAGTAGGGGCTCAATAGCCATATTTGTAGAATTTTCCATAGGAACAGGACAAGCTACATGAAGAGAGCATGTAGGGATTGCGCAGTTTTTCTGGGGAACTACCCAAGAGAGTGGAAGCCAGAACTGTAGAATTCCCAGAGGGAGCTACAAGTTGGCTACTGGGTCACTGGTAGCCAGAACTAGGAAATTCCTAGAGGGAACTTCTAGTTGGCTATTGGGATCAGTGGCAGCCAAAAACTCACAACTCCGAGAGGGAATTAGTAGTTGGATGCTTAGTCACTAGCAGTAGAAACTGCGTAATTCCTGGAGGGAAGAGATAGTTTGCTGCTGGGAGCTGCTGGCTGGGAAAAATTCACTCAGGCCAAAAGGCCAGCTTGTTGATCATATCTACATAATTTCTAAGCTGAGCTAACTGATGGGTAGTGGAAGGCCTACTCATGAGCACTACACAATTTCTGAGATGAACATTCGGTCGACTCTCCCGATGACTAATTGGGAAAATTGCGCAATTTTCTGAAGGAGATAGGGATGGGCACTTGGTGTCTGTCTAGCCTGTCTGCACAATTTCCTTAGTTAGTTGAATGGGTGAATTCAATGGCCTTTGCACAAATTTTGAGGGGAGTTAGTCTCGGGGTGACTGTCGGGTCCGAGTGTCCGTGTGGCCAGCATGAGAGTTGATTGAGTTGCTTGCGGGTAGCACAACTTGAAAGGACTAACTTGGTGCTTCTACGATGTTTTGGTTGACAGTCATTCGAGTCAAAAGTATGGTGATGGTCTGGTTGTCAGTGAGGAGTCTGGTTGTCAGAACTTCAACAAAAATGACTAAGTGTGTGAATAGTCGAAATATGCATAGGTGATCATACGAAAACACACTCGCATTACTTGATGATGAAATGACCAAACCATCCAGATACACATGTTCAACTTGACTGACAGATGGTGCAATCGAAAAGTGTGACACTCATGATTGATCATTCATGATCAAGACGATGCTTGTGCGACAGTGAATGTGACTCCATGTGTGAGTGCGATAGATTCTTTCATGGCAAACACAATAGACACATACAAAGAAAAGACTTTAAGCATAACCAGCACACAATCGAAAGCATGACTTGGACATCAGCATGTAGAGACTTGGATGCAATGAGAAAGCAAGGTGAATGTAAATATTCACACGAGCTCATGGAGTGAGCCCAAGTGTGAGCAATAATCAAGTGAAACTCTTTAGGGGAGGCTCTGAAATTAGTGCAAGCCAAAATTTTGGAGTGTGGTTATAGCCACTACAATAGAGTCCTGGCTATGGGTCGTATGGTAATTCCTTGACCGCAACTTCAAACAAAGGCAAGTAAGATATCTCTGTTGGTAGCAATGGTGTGATAGCTGCAACAAGCCAAGGAAGGTGCATGGGAGGTTCAAACGCACGGGGGTTGAGATGAGTGCACCCCTCGAAAACTTGTGATAGCACAGAGTTATTAAGGGAACACACAAGCAAAGTTGCATCACAACATGGAAGGAAGGTTAGCTATCATTCCAAAGTGATGGTTAAACCAACAACACATTTCAAAAAGATTCATACATACATACACAGAAAAGTCCATACATGCATGCGTAAGAAAACAAATACATATATAATTTAGAGTAAACCAGATAGCATAGAATACAATACAACATATGCATGAAATGTGTTGGCTCTGTTATATTAATAAGTGTAAGTTCCAGTCATACAATACATCCATGTCTAACCACTAGTTTTGATAGCGGAACGCTACAACCATAACCATCTGCTCCTCCAAAGAGATATACTAGCTATGCAAAATGGAGAAGCCAAGGCTCGTTACAATATTTTCCAAGCTCTCTCTAAGATAGTCCTATCAGAAGCTTTGCTGACCAAAAGCATTTACAATGAGCTATGAGGTTATACTTATAGAAAAAGGTGGGGTGACCCTTGACATTCTCCTTTGTGATATTTCATCTACCCTCATGACTCTTCATCTACTCTATGACTATTACATCCAACTACTGACACTTGAACTTCCACTTGACAAGACATTACATTAAAATGCACATGTGCCCATGTGAGACAAAATTGCTTGAGCAAGACATGCAAGACATCACTGACACTCGGTCCATTCTGGTGAGACCAACTATTTGACATGCTTGTCATGGTGAAGGTGGTGAGCTGATTCCAAGCCTTTCATCCGTGATGGTGTGCATGCACCTCATGGTGACATCTTGCCGAAGTGAACTCCTACCTCTGTTGGATCCCAGTGCATTGGTGTGGTTCCTCCATCCAACTCATCTACTAACATGCGCATGGTATTCTTGTGTGCGGCCAAACTGACAGCACAATGATGCATAGTGTCGTGTTTATCTTCTAGTGTGTGATGGCGGTCATGCACATCAATTGTCAATTACATGTTTAGCTCCAGTTGGACCTGCTTCTTATCTTTACCTGGGTGAGTATGCCAAATGGGTTAGATTTCATGCATGTGCACAATGAAATGCATGCTACTGAATTCCCTTGCATGTGATTGATAACACTGCGCACCATGTCTGCTCCATTCCATTTTCTAGGATGGATCTATAACTTGTACGAGCGCAGTTTCATCCATGAGTGCATGTTGCACCCGGTGTTGTACCTATTCCTGCTGCAACTCATTCTCTAGTCTATGTAGCTCCTATTCTTCCTTGGGTTGTTGCTTTAGAACATGCAACAACTTCTCTATTTTGTTCTCTTCCTTCGAGCAATCTTTATGTAGCATCGTCACCTCATATCCTGAGTCTCCAAAGTTGCTTTGATCACAAGTGGATCTGCTTGATCTTGCAACTTTGTTCCGCCTTTGTGTTCTCAACGACCTTCCTCTGGCATTCATTGCATCTAGTATGCTTCCTTCAGCTGGTGTTGATGGTGCTACTTGTTATGATGTTGTTTCCGTTATATCTTGATGTCCTTGTCTACGAACAACTCGATGTCTTCATGGGTAGGCAAGTTTATAGACACTTGATCAATTGCATCCCTAAGTGTGCTCTAAACGGTGTATTCGACTCTGCTCTCCTGGAAACCATTGTACCTATGCTACTGAGAGGTAGATGAACACCTACGATACTTAGAGAGATGGAAACACTCATGGCAAGAAATCTGTCAGTCGAAAACAAAAATGAACTTGAGAACTGACTTGCAAAATACCTGTGCGACTGATCATGAATCGTGCAATTTCCACTAGGGGGTCGGGAGATTGACTACCAAGACTGCACAAGGCATAGTCTGAGCTACAATGCACAATCTAGCCTCGCCTGTTGAGGAATGAAACTGGGCAATGCGCAATTTTAGTCAGCTATGACATGCAACCAAAAAATTACATTGCATAGATTCTGGGGCCAACAAGACGCTGCCTCCAAGAATTGTAAAATGCAAGCCTGGAGGTCAGTGCTTGGCTAGAATTGCACAATTTATGGAGGGAAGGTAGAGTCTTCACTTTCGGAAATGTGCATTGCTAGGTAGGCAAGGCATGGTCCGGGCCAAGGCAGCCAGTCTAGCCAACGGGTGACTGAAAACATGATAAGTGTGAATTCATGATGAGATGAGTGAAAACAAGAGTGAATGATCATTCATGCAAACAACAAGTGTAGGATTCAGAAAATGGGAAAGCATGCATGTGTGTGAAGTGTGTCACCACAATGGTGACTACCCATGCAAAACAGTGTCATGCATGTGACAACAGTGAGATGTTAACAAAAAATGAAATGGTACTAGTAAAATCTAGTATGTATCAAAATGATAGCAAGTGGTCACTGAAATCAAGCAGACAACATTCATACGAATCGAAACACAAAAGGCACCAAAAATGTAGCATGAGACATGAAAAATAGGCTTACCTCGAAGCAACTGATATGAGTGTGTCGATGACTCCTAGATGCAATGTGGGATGTCATAGCTACAATATTGATGTGAGGAATGAGCTCTACAATGTCCACTTGATGAGCTTTGATACAATCGAGGTTGTGACACACATGCCACAAATCTAGGGAAAGTGACACTTAGTGAGAGGTTTCTAAATGATCCTTGCATGTAACCTCCAACTGGTAAAAATAGATCCCTGAAACAAAGAATGCCTTTGCATGCTATTATTATCAGGAAATCTAGTGTCTATGCAGAGCTTCTAGTCCCACTAAGATGGGTAGCTATCTTAGAAACAAACATATTAAAGTTATTTTCGCTTTCCTTTACGAGAAGTAGATAGGAGAGGAGCAAAGAATACCAGCCTCGATCTTTTTCTTGGTTCTCCGCTTGTTCCTTCTCCACTTTGACAGATATTTTTTGCACCCCCCTTGGCCACCCCACTTCAAAGGGTACCTGTAAAGTCAAAGCAGCATAATACCTTCAAAGTGCAGAGATCTACAATCGTAAACAATATAGGACCAGATATATATTGACCACACACATGCATATAATAGCAAACACACAAGAATGTGGAGGAAAACTTGAATAACTTTATTGATATAGATATTAGAAGAGAGGATTACAACCCATTGATCTGACCCAACATCATCCTCCCATCATGATAGTCGTTCTTCACCTCATGAAAATCTTAGATCACCGAACACTATGATATTCCACCAGGAAACCAACAACACTTCCTTACAAGATACAATATTCCAACCTCTAGATCTCTGGGGTGAGGGATCCATATATAGATGATTGTAAGGGGGTGAGTCAGCTTCTAGGATTTTTATTAGTGTCCTCTCTCTGATAGTTCTTGATTCCACTTGGATATTGATGATCTCTTACTCATCCCTGGGTGAATTCAGAGAGGCAAGTGTCACAGGA
>APFE031037582.1:37968-59353 GCA_000404065.3 Pinus taeda | reverse complement strand
TAATCCTTTTTCATCATATAATCCCTTAAGTCCGAAAAAGTATAAAATAATACAAAAGGGATGAATTTTCAATAGTTTTAACGAGCCGAACAAGACAAGCGCTCGATCTTTTTGTGTAATAATCCCTCACGTATAAAAATATTAAAATCTAGAGGAAGGATAGCACTCTTGGTAGCTTTAACGAGCTGGAGAGGCCAACTACTTGGCAATCTTTTCATATTTTATGAGTTAGGTGAAAAGAGCTTAAAGGAGACTCGTCTTTAAGGAACAAGTGATATTTTTGGGTAGCTGCTAATTCTAGGTAAGGTATGGAATTTTCCAATCACGGCATTGTCACAAGGATGGCTAACAAAATCACTCTTCATAGTTGTTCCTCAAAAGGGTAAACAATCAAATGGAGGTGTATGATTGGCTAAACAGAGTGGAGGTGATGGCAAGAACACAACTAGGGATCAGAAGCTAATGATAATGCATTCACAAAGGTTATTTACCAGAGGTTGGTTCATTTTTTAATGAGCTTAAACTTTGGGGAAACATTTTCTCATTGCTTAGGTTTAATTTTTAACGAGCTTGAACTTCGCACTAATACCCTACCTGAATTACGTGAAAAGTGACTTAAAAGTAGTTTTTTACCCCTCATTTTACCATTTCATTTGAGCTTGAGACTGTTGGAGCTTTGGAGGTGTTTTCCCCCTTGATGTTCACTTGCTGATTCTGGGAGATTCTGTGGATGATTCTTGGTGCTGTCTGGACCAGGTAGGAGCTAAAACTGTGCTCTTCAATTGCATTCCTTTCTTTTAGAATTCTGAGCATGTTTCCCTGATTTCTTGAGCCTCTAGGGTTTGGAAAATTCGTTCTGCCCCCATCACACCCTGTGTACATCGAAAGGTGCGATGCATACTGGGCTGGCCACTGGCCAGTCAGTATGCATCGTTCCTAGTACACAGCTAGGGTGCGATGGGCACAAGGAGGGAACTTTATGCACTATTTTTCATAGACATTTTGCCTATTTTTTTCCAAATATGGATCCTGACTCTTCTCTTGTTTGTTTTCAGAGATTCATCGGAGAAAAATAGTTGTTACATGGCGAGAACGCGAGCATGAAGAAGAGGACATGGTTGCTTTACATGATTCGGGTACGGTGACTGCATTGCGGAACTGTGGTTTGCTCAAGTTCTTCCGCGTCTCTAGTCTGAGGCAAGAAATCAACTTGTTGCAATATTTCCTCAATGCATGGGATCCCACTAACTAGGTGCTCCATATTAGAGGAAAATCCATCCCCTTGACTGTCGTGGACATCTATTTTTTGACTGGTTTATCGAGGCGTGGTGGCCCTCTCTCACTATCGGGTTCTTCCCATGGGGGCGAGTCTGTGAGGTATTATATTCGCCGATACTATAGAGAAGGATCTTAACCGAGTAGGGACAACAAGATCAACATCTGAGATTTCATTGACCGGTCTTTGAGGACCATTTTGTTCACCTTTACTAGACTGGCTGGTAGTGTGGCTCTTCACTTGGCCAGCAAGTCCTATATGCAGTATGCCTTAGAATGTCTTGAACCGAAGGTGTCCAACTAGTGTGATGCAGTGCTTCTGGTGATAAAAGAACAACTTTCCAAGGTGAAAAATGGGTGATCTAAGAACTTTGGTTATGGTTCCATTTTGATCACTTTCACCTCGGAGAAGATCCCACTGATGCAGCCACACTACATTTCACTTGGTTTTCCACCACCCACTGAGCCACGAATGCAGAGATGGGTTGACCTTATGGCCTGACATGCTAGTCAGCCATAGGTTTCTTTCTCTGATGCCTTCTTCGAGTTTTTCAACCGTGAGGAGATGGTTTATGCCGAGTGTCCATATGCTGGTATGGATTTCTGGGGTGACCCAGATTTGGTGTTACTGGCTGGTGAGAAGTGGAGTGCTATAGGTAAAATTTCTAACCATATCCCTGTTTATTGATTTTATAATGTTCTTGTGCTTTCTTTTATCAAGACTAATCAAAACTCATGTGCTCATGCAGATATCAGACCGGTTTAACTAGAAGTGCACCTGAGAGCACCAGCGGCTGTTCCAACAAGAGAGGATGTAGGGAGGGTTGTCCTTCACGACCTGGATGTGGCCGAGACTCTTGTAGCATTGCAAGATCAAATCGAAGGCCTCACTCTCGGTATCCTAGATGTGAGGACTTACGAGCTATCTCTGAGATTACAGCGACATACTACTGGCGTGCCACTTCGATGGACTAGGCTTTTACGTATGATTACATAGGCAGCGACTTGTTATCACCAGCACCATTAGACTAGGGTGCCCCCTAGTATTTTTGAGTTTTTGGGTCATTCGATCGATTTTGTCTCGAACATAGAACACTATGTGTAAACCATAAATACTTAGATATATATATTTTTATTTTCGGAACTTCATTTTGGTTAAGTTATACGATCCTGATGCAAATATTGACGAGATGCTTTTCTTTTATAAATGTCGCAAATGTCTATCTAACACATAATTTGCCAATGAATCTGTCAATGTCTTTAAGCTTCTAGAAATATGATGATATTGGATTGAATTGAACTGTCTTTCCAAAATCTTGAACCTTAGGAACATGCGATAGATAGTTGGATTCCATACAGAATAGATACCAGTGAGTTGTAGAATGATGAGCTGTGAGTCTAGCCTGACAACAAGTAGACGTATGCCATGTGTGATGGCATCAGAGAGGAGCTCTATCAACGCGCTATATTCAGTGATGTTGTTCGTTGATTAGCCAATACACATCCCTCTGAAACTTACTAGCTCGCCGCTTGGATCAAAAATGTCCCAAGCTGCAGAAGATAGGTTCCGCGAACTATGACTTGCTCTATCAGCATATCCAATGAATGATTCCAATGGGTTTGACATCTGTAAAAAATGAAAAAGTGGATTACCTAACCAAAAATAGTTGCGCTTAGCGAAAACAAAAAATGTAACAAAATAATAGGGGTCACTATATTGAATTAAGCATAATAACGCTTAAGGTACAACCCATTGTGGGGTTGTGCCAGTGAAATCCCATCATAATCCACTAACTCATAGACTCCTTTTGCTAATACACGTTTAACAATATAGGGGCCTGTCCATAAAGACTTGAACTTACCTGCTCCTAACTTATCGGACTCCTAGTCGTAAAGTAAGACCAGGTCACCTTTTGAGAAGACACTGGGTTTGACATTCTTGTCAAACTGTGCCTTGACTCATTTCTTATGGGCTTTGTTAGCTAAGGCGGCATCACGATGGGTTTCATCCAATTGGATTAATTCCAAGAAATGAGCCTCCTCTTCTGAAGTTCCGGGGAGAAGGTCGACTGCGAGCTTGAGGGATGAGATTTCGCACTGAACTGGTAAGATTTCTTCCAGGCCATAGACCAGCTGAAAGGGTATAAACCCAGTCGCATTTCTCACCAATATCTGGTATGCCCACAAGGCCAAGTATAGGATCAGTTTCCAATCCCATTTATGGACTCCAATCATCCTTTGCAGCATGCGCTTCAGGACTTTGTTGATTGCCTCAACTTGTTCGTTAGCTTGCGGATAATATGGAGTGGAGCTATCGTGGGACAATCCTAATTTGGTAGCCAACTCAACAATCATATGATTGCGAAAATGTGATCCATGATCTGTAACTGTAGCTTGTGGAACGCCGAATCTGGAGACTACATGATTGAAAAGAAAAGAGCAGCCATTTCGCTGCTGTTATTTAATGTAGGCATCGCCTCGGCCCATTTCGTAAAATAGTCAACTGCAACTATGATATACCCATGCCCCTCGGCCGAGGTGGGGTTACAAGTCATGAAATCTATGCCCCATTTGGTGAATGGCCCAACAACAACTACTGGTTGCAGAGGTGTGGGTGGTATTCTGGTTTTGTGATCGAAGATTTGACAGGCATGGCAAATTCTGACTGTGGTTATGCAATCCTTGAACAATGTGTGTCAGAAGTATCCTGCTCGTAAAATATTTTGAGCTGTAGCGTAACCAGATTGATGCCCCCCACATCTGCCTGCATGACAGTCATTCAAGACTTTTTCGGCCTCCTCATGGGTGAGGCACCTCCACATAATTGTATCGATACCACGACGGTAAAGCGTATCACCGACGATCATGTAGTCTTTTGCTTGGTATCGAGTACGTCACTGCTCTGAACATGAGGTATTAGACCTATATATTTGGGTCTAGAGATAGATGATTATATCTCCATACCATGGATCGCTTGAAGATATCAGAAACAAAGATTCATCCACGATTGTTGCATTGGATGTTGAATCGTTGGATGATGGAAGATCGCATAGTAACTCTGCGAAAAAAAGAGATTTCATTGATTTGGATTTTACGAATTCTAGATCAAACTCTTGCAAAATTGCTATCCATTTGGAATATTTTCCCTCCAGTAACTATCGCAACAAGATATAAGTCATGGGGTTGCAATCTAACAAAATGGTAGTTTTTCAAAAGAGGATGTAGTGTCAAAATCTCTGTATCACTTGAACAATTGCGGGAGCTAGTTTTTCAACATAGGAGTACTTGCTTTCCATATCATTTAATTTTCGGCTTAAATAATAGATAGCATGTTCAATTCCATTGTCTTCTTGAACTAAAACCATTGCTATGGTCATATCTGCTGCAGCCAGATACAGTTTATAGTCTTTTTGATAATCAAGAGCATACATTAATGATGATTTTATTAGGGATTCCTTTAAAGCATCAAAGGAAGCTTGCGCAACCTGATCCCAGATGAAGGGTACTGCTTTTTTCAATAGACGATTATAACCTTTAGCAAGTTCGGCATAATTTGGAATGAACCTCCTCAGAAAGTTTGCTTTCCCTTAGAGTTTCTGAATCTAAAGCACATTTGAAGGTGAAGGCAAATCAATGATTGCTTGAACCTTACATGGGTCGAGATGAATCCTGTCCTTCGAGACCACAAAGCCAATTAAATGACCAGAACTGACAAAAAACACACATTTGTGTGGATTGAGTCGTACCTTGTAGTGTCAGAAATGCAGAAATATTGCTCTCAAATGCTGCAGATGATCGGTACGCTTTCGCGAGTGAGCCAGAAGATTGTCGAGATATGGTTGAACGATGTTCTTGATGTCATGGAAGGAATAATTCATTGCCCTCTGAAATGTTGCCCCTACGTTCTTTAAACCAAAGGGTAGCTTGCGGTATGCGAATGTGCCCCACGGACAAATAAATGCAGTTTTTGACTGGTCCTATGGGCGGATATTTATTTGTTATACCTGGAAAATCCATCCATAAATGAAAATATTTCACATCCGGTGCATTCATCAATTATCTGGTCAATGAAGGGTGTAGGGTAGTTGTCTTTTCGACAATCTTGATTTACATCTCGAGCGGAGTCACCATTTTGTTATCTGGAAATCTAGTGTCTATGCAGAGCTGCTAGTCCCACTAAGATGGGTAGCTATCTTAGAAACAAACATATTAAAGTTATTTTCACTTTCCTTTATGAGAAGTAGATAGGAAAGGAGCAAAGAATACCAACCTCGATCTTTCGCTTGGTTCTCCGCTTGTTCCTTCTCCCCTTTGACAGATCTTTGCTGCTGCTCCTTTGGCCACCCCACTTCAAAGGGTACCTGTAAAGTCAACGCAGCATAATACCTTCAAAGTGCAGAGATCTACAATCATAAACAATATAGGACCAGATATATATTGACCACACACATGCATATATTAGCAAACACACAAGAATGTGGAGGAAAACTTGAATAGCTTTATTGATATAGAGATTATAAGAGAGGATTACAACCCATTGATCTGACCCAACGTCATCCTCCCAGCATGAAAGTCCTTCTTCACCTCATGAAAAGCTTAGATCACCCAACACTATGATATTCCACTAGGAAACCAACAACACTTCCTTACAAGATAAAAGATTCCAGCCCCTGGATCTCTGGGATGAGGGATCCATATATAGATGATTGTAAGAGCGCGAGTCAACTTCTGGGATTTTGATTAGTGTCCCCTCTTTGATAGTTCTTGATTCCACTTGGAGATTGATGATCTCTTACTCATCCCTGGGCAAATTCAGAGAGGCAAGTGTCACAGGAGAAGTTTCTGGAAGATTCCATGATCATCCACCTTGCAAACTGTGTCTGCCATTTGTCTACTCTTGCCCATCACACTCTACAGAAGGGCTTTCCAGTATGCATCGCACTTTTTACACTGAGCAGGTGATATGCATCGCACCCTTATCACTGGACAATCTGTATGGTCCAGTTTTGACCAGCTCTGAGCAGTTTTCCGTGGAGAACTTCTGGGAGATGATGTAATCAGCTGACCTTGTTCCTTTAGGGCATGAAACAACACTTTTAGGGACTCAGAAGCTGTTGGTTTATGGACATATGTGATTGGGGTTGTGGTGCTCAAATATGTCTATAACAACAACATCAAGAAAACAATTTGAATTTCAATTTCTCATCAGTATTAAACTTCTCGACCACAGGCCCAATCTTTTTCCTTCTTGTTGCGTGTAGATTTCTCTTACTATAACTCTCAACAGTGTCTTCACAAAATTTTTGAATGGGAAGGTATACTAAAATTTAGACAAGAAATGCAAGTTATTTGTGGCCTCCAAATCTCTTCTTTTGGTTGCTAAATACTTTATCAAGATTAAGGCACAACCTTCTCTATAGGATGTGCATACTTGATCGTCCTTGAGGAAAAAACCATCTTCGTGGTGAATCTTTTACTCAAACATCCCAATGTTGAAATACATTATTTGATGTTATCCTTACTCAAGGTCCAGATTTCACGTAGGAAGCATCGAATAATCAGTCAAGGTAATCAACCAAGGAGGTAGATGTTAATACATCATCATCTAATCATAACTTTATCCCGATTCCTCTTTCTTGAAATTCCACCTAGAAACAGTCAAAGAAAAAATAAATATGATTCTAAACGCCATCTATGCAAGCTCTGTTTCATTGTGACTGATACAAAATTCCTTTTACAGTTTTAAAGAATCTCATTTTGGTGACTCTCTGAGTGCATTCCAAGGGATGTAAGATGGTATTACATAAATCTAGTGGTATAATTAGATGCAACCGTATACTAAAGAAATATATGCCAAATTTCTTCGACAGGTTCTTTTTAGGACTTCTTCGACTCTAGAAAGCATGTATTTGGTCTATAAAATCATTTGTTTAATCAGTCCATTGGTCAGCAGATAGCTTATTATTAACTACACACATGACTCAAATAATAGAGAAGGAATAATCGACTCCTGGATACACAATGATTGCATAAGTATACTTCCAATAATCCTTGTGAGAACATATGTGATCCAAATTCAGTGGTAGAAACTGACACTTTTTTTACTGAAAATTCATGATTGATAAATAACCAGAAACAAAATTGATTCCCATTCAAAACTACATATTATATCACTAGAATTTTCATGATCAATATCAAAAGGATTAACTACACATGGTTTTGGAAGAACTTCGAGTGTGGACTCACCTATAATGGATGTTGAGGGCCGAGGCTAGAAGTGTGATTAGAACACTCACTACACACTGCTTAAATGTCTTTATAGAATAATTTACAGGCACCTGTGTCACTCGTGAGTGGTGTAAACTTAAGAATATTGACCAACCCCTATTTCATGTCTTTAAAACCACTCCAATCTTTTCCACAATAAATATTTTCCCAAAAATATATCGAGATTAACATGCATTATGTTGGTTGATAGACAAGTAGTTATTTATCTGCAGACCGCAATAAAAAGGAGTCACGAGCTCAACAGATCACAAAGGAGTCAATATAATTTACCTCATTCACAAATTGGATTACACATGTAAGGCTCCTGCATCATCCTTGGAGTGAATAGGTGATTTGGATGACATTTCTTCCCTTCCTTTTGAAAATAACAATACACCCAGTTCTCACCCAAAACTAGACTAGATCCCAACTATCACACCACGAACTTCTATTGGATCAAATCAAATGTTGATGGCCTCACCACATATGCTATAATCCAACACTCTCAACAGGTTAGAGGGTCTTTGTAAGCGTCCGCAACTCATCCACCTCACCTCTGGTGCACCAATGCATTAACAACATGGAGTTCAAATCAGGCTTCTCGCAATTCCTTATAACAATGGAGCACTAAACTGATGCTCAAGTTAATCTACATGCGGATAAACCTCTGTTGTGCTCTACTAAACCTCGTGCTTTGGTACCACTATTAAACAAACAAATTTGGTGGAAACAAATTCAATTGTATATTAAATGATTGATGTCAAAGAATGATGTGCATAATGTACATATAAATACAATAAGAAAATTGTTGATTCAATTTCCATGTTATCTTGGATTCTAACAACTAGTCTCATAATACACACTAACCCAAAACATAACCCAAGGATTAGGTGTCTAAAAATAAAAAATTCATATATATTATATATATATATATCTATATAAATTATTTAAAAAAAAAAGATGTAATAGTGTGTCCCAAAGGGATTGGAACCAATGGTGTAGAGCAAGGAGTTTTTCACCATGGGAGAGGCTTCAAATCCAATGAGGACCTAACTTGAAGCCATGGGGCCACATTGAGGTAATGGTATAATATATGGTTACGCTCATACAGATTATCTTAAATGGTTTCATGAGATGTGCATACATAAGTGGATGAAATCTCACTCCCATGTCATTCAATTTAAAGGCCTCAAAGGGGTCAGATCCAATGGTGAAAAGAAAGGAGTTTTTCACCATTTGGAAAAGTGAAAATATCACTCTTTTGTGCATATGGGTACGTATAAGACCTCATGTTAGGTGGTACACTTTCAGGTTACAAGTGAATAACATGGTTATATTCACCTTGAGCAAGTGGCATCTCCCCATATACCTTGGAATGATTGTTGATAACTTTTTGGAGATCCACTAGAGAAAAGGATATAGATGTTTCCCTACAATGAAGGGAAAATGACTCAAGAGATTTCAATAGAGTGAAAAGCCATTACATGTATAAATATGTCACTATTATTTGAACCTCACATTGGTTATCCAAATGGTGTTAGAAACAGTAGTTACTCCCGTGTGCATGCAGTACATGAACATATGAGTTAAGAAAAGAAAATAGAGTCTAATATTAGAAATCAAGTCTAGTGTAAGTTTGCATGATATAATTATCCAGAGAAAAGTCAAGTCTAGTTCAAGTTTTCATGATTCCATATTTAGTAAGTTTGGTGTTTATATACACGTGGTTGGTTCATTATAATGATGAATCAAGAAGAGAGATAAGTTGCAACTTGGTAGTTCTGTATATGAAAAAATTGATGAATATAAGTTTTTTTGTATAATAGTAGCTTCTATTTGTTTTTTTATCTTTTCCTTTCCAACAAATTGGTATTAGACCTGAGGTTGAGTTACAGGATCCAAGGAGCCAAAAAACCCATGAATTTGGGTTATTGTGAGTAGCTTGCAAAGCACCGTCACTTTGCATAACCCTAAAGGATAATATCGTGTGAAAATTTCATAAACCTAAACATCCCTAAAGTTTAAAGGCAAGTGTGAAAATTTCACAAATCCTATCCTGCAACTAAATTTTCAAATTCCTCGCAGGATCTCTTTCTCGACAAGTATGTTGGGCCTCCAATAAAAAATAGGGCATGAACCAAGGAACATTAGGTGGTTTGTTTCAAAAGTAGAAGTCAAAGCCTCATTTAAGATCAAGGCACTTTGTTACAAATTATAAAGGTTTTCAAAATTTTATTCAAAAGGTTCTTTCTAAATTCACGTGGGAAGTTGTTCATAAAGACCATAAGGAGATTTTTTTTTTAAAGTATTTTTATGTATATTGAAATTGTGCTCTGAACCGAACTTAAACGGAAATGCAAAAAATTACATATATAACCATAAATACATATATGCAATAGAAATAAAACTTCATTTAATTAATATCAAATACTAAAATATGCTTAAAAAACAGATTGGAAATAAAACTAGCTTGGCTGATGGTAGCTTATCTCTGAGAAGAGATGTGGTGGCTACATGCCTTTGAACTATATTACAATGAGGCTCATGGACATATTTATTATTTAACAATAAGGGAAAATCCATAAACAACCAAAAACCTAGCCCTAGGAGATGGAATGCCAAGAGTTTGTGGGCCCCATTGGGGTTAGTTGGGTAGCCAACTTTCCCGGGTTGTAACTTGGTCATATTATCTTTATTTGCTGCATACGATACATTGTTGGAAATATATCTCTGAGTACTACAAGATTTTTGGTAGGCCCTACCTATGGCTACAAGCTTGCTATGGACCTCAAAAAACCGCCATGTGGGGGATCAAAACTACTATAGAATTTCAAGACCTGAAAAAATCCTAAAAATAGTAAATGCTGCAATAAACAAGGAAACAAATGAAACCATCCAGAGTTATAGGTGGAATAGGTGGTTGACCACCAATATACAACTAGATCATTCCTCCATCTTTAGGAACCAATGGTCCCCATTGTGTGCAAAGCCTCCATGAGGTGAGGAAATTTTTGTTGCACTTGGTCCTTGGTGAACCACTTGCCCCAGTGAAGGAGTTGGCCTACTTTGACAACTTGATATAGTTGGATCCACTTTTTGATAGTGTTCTTGATCTGTGTGTTCATGATATGATTAGTTCTAGCCTGTTCCATGTTGTCTGGGTTTAACTTTATTGGTGTGAGTTGTTCTGTAATGTCAGATGTGTCTAGCAATGGTGGAAAGTATGGCCGGAGGCGGTCTACATTGAACACTAGGTGTAGACCAAGGAAGGGTCAAATGCTAAGCTCGAAGGAATTGTCCCTTACATCATTGGTGATGGAGTATGACCCATATCAAAGTAGGCAAAGCTTGTGATGTTGTCTAGTGAGGCGCTCCTTCTGCAAATGTAGCCAAACTTTGTGGCCCACTTAGAACTTGTGCAACACCTGATGTTGATCATGGTGCTACTTGTACTTAGTGTTGGAGAGGTAAATCCCCTCTACGGATAGAGGCGATCCCTACTAGCCTAGAATGGGTCTAGGAACAATCAATCAATGCTACTCTACAAGTTCCTAGTTGCAATTACAAAGTGGGTAATGGACACCTACTTGGATTCCAACGCAATGTTTGATGAAGAGATGCCGCTCTCGCTCCTTCGCTCCAGCCGGTCAAAATCCTCCACTATCTTCGTGGGTGGACACCTGCACAAGCAAAGAGAAGACAAACACAAGCGTAAAATCTAGTAAAAGAAACTATACATCAGTCAGAAAGGATGTAATTCACATTAACCATCTATAAGACAAATGAGAATGGAACCATAACAATAGTCATCTATCTTTTATTAATCAAAACAGAGAAAGGTACAACCAATGTTCTGACACTGAGTCCTTCTCTGGAGGGTCCAGCCAGCAAGTCTCATCAGCATTCACCCTTGAAGGTAGATCTCCCAAGACAAACAAATCTCTCCCTCACACAAGGCAACAAACTTGATAACCTTCCTTAAGCTCTCTAGCAATCCACACTCAACACACCAAATGCCTATTAAGAGCAGCACAAAAGCACTATGAATTCCTCTATGTCAAAGTCTATATGTTCCAAACTAGCTGCTCATGGCAATGGTGGAGGCTTATATAGGAGAAGGAGTCTCCATGGAGGGTGGAAGGATAAGCTTATCTCCAAGAAAGGTGGCTCATATGACGAACAGACATGCCATAGAAGGGAGGGCGACATTCACAAGGCCAACAACCAGGTCTGGAGTCATCTGGAAGGCTGGCTGTTAGAACAAACTCGCCCAAACAGGATCAGCGCGGGTGTATAACTGGACTGGCACGCTGACATCGCATCTCAATAACGGAGGAGGTCTGGTCAGCGCGACTTAATGCAAACAGAGGATGCGTTGGCTATGAAATTCGATCAGCGCGGGAAACCCATGTGCTTCCGCGCTGGCAGCGCACCAATTGCACTATCATCCGCCAGTCAGAGCGGTTATTTCAATAACAGTCGCGATGATCAAATAAACTTTGGCAAAGAGGGTTATTTGGCCATTTCAGGAAGCATGAGCATGATGGATTTGATTTCATGACACAGTAGGGAGACTGACAAGGAGACAGTGACAAATTACTGTGTAACAATTGGTGAGAAAGAGGAGTCTTTTTTTTTTTTGTAAAGTAGTCTAAATTCTATTATAGTACAAAAAACAAAATTACAGAGAGGCGAACCTCGGATTTACAGCAGTATGAGCCAAGACTTGCTTGTGTGTTACATGACCTGACAGAGCAGTAACTAGAGCAGGTATCCATCTATAATCCGGAGTACAAAGATATGGATTAGCCGCGTAGGCTTTAACCAGCACTATATAGACCCGTAAACTAGAAGCTATCATGACTTGAGTCACCGCCATTGACATAGTGAGAAGTAACAGAAAAAGAGACCGAAGGCTGTGCATACATTGCTGGAGCATCAACTTTACATATCAGAAGAGAGAGAAAGTAGCTATTGTTCCCCAAAAGACAGAGCCAACCTTGAAAACTAGAAACCTGGAGATGAAGATCAAGCGTCCTCAGAAGTTGAAGGAATTTCCTCCACCACCCGGCAAGAGTATGGGTCAGGCTCGCTTGAGTCGGTGTGGGGAGCATCATCCTCCGCTGGCGCGCTTGGGCTTGCTCTCGCATCCCCTGAAGATTTTGCAGCCGTGGTCGAGTCTGGTACAGAAGCAGGAGGTTGAGGAGCTGGCAGCGAGGGAGGCAGGTCCGGAGGCAGGGCTGGCAGAGAGGGAGGCTGGATTTCAGCAGAAGGACCTGGTGCCTCATTTCCACATTTCTCAATCTTGACTGAGACATAAAATGTATCTGCTTCCAGGCGAACAGGGAAGCTAAAGCGAGAGGATGGATGGAAACTATGCTGGCACGGCCTGGCCTGAGCAGACCCACGGCGACTTCCTCTGCGACGTCGGGCACTGTTAGCATCATCAGACAGGGAATCTAAGGAGCGAGGGACTGAGGATCTGCCTCGCCCGCCTCTGGACCCAGTGCGCCTGCAACTAGCGCGGAGGCATTCCGACGACATTGTAATGTGGGAGGAAAGGGGAGCTGCACGAGCAAAGGCCTAAAAGAACCAGAGAGCCAAGGAGCCGAGGAGGTCCACTTAAAACTGTGACTGCCAGACAGGGGCTCGAGCAGCCGATTAAAGGGATCACTGAAATTGCTAGGGGAGCTTGCCGGGACGACGGGCAATGTTGCAGCCTCTCGGCTCAGGAGACGAAGCTCAGAGAGCGGGGAGGGATTAACAGTGGTCAGGGGGGTAGCTTCTGCGCGGTCTGCAGTTGAGACCTGCAACATAACAGGCACCCAGCGAAACCAGAGGAACCAAATGCAGACCCATACCTTGCCTCGAAGTCCCGGCTTATAATGACGGTGCCATCTGCGTGCCATGTGCGAGCCAACTTCAGCCATGAATGCCCAAGGTTGCGGCGGATTTGATCTGACGCGAGGAGGAGGAGCATTATACGTTTTCGCGCGGGGGATGAAAGTTCCCGAAGCGCTCATCTGCTGGTGACTTAACTGCCTGGTACTCGCAACACCTGCGGGCATCTTAAATGTGTTGGGCTGCCACTTGCCCAGTGGACAGCTCAACAGCTTCCTCATGTCACAGCCTAACACCCGCATCCGGGGGGAGAAAGAGGAGTCTTACAAAGAGTCAAGGTAGTGATATTCCTTTGTCTATATTCAATTCTCTTCCTGAGAATAGTCCTTTGTCAAGGTCTAACTCTCTTCCAGAGAAATTTGAAACTATTCAAGATATAGAGTTTGATTTTCCTTTCCAACATAGTTTGTTAAGATCAAAATCTGAGGCTTTTGTACATCAGACTATCATTGATAAAGCCCTACTGCAACCACACATACCCAAAATCTAGGTTCTTGAAACAAATCTTGATCTTGAATCCCTACAACAATTTGACAAATTACAAGGTCTAGTTTTAGTTTTGAACCAAGCTATTGAAGAAGCTTATATTCAACAATATGTTGAATTCTCTGCTTTAACAGTTGCAGCAGCCTCTTTTTCTACCTAATTTTCCTAGTCTGTTCATCTACAACCTCCCAGTCCTACTCATTCCATAGTCTCAACTTCCTCACTTGTGATATCTCAAACTATTATTCCTCCTATCCCTATAGTTATCACAACTACACCTACATCAGGTCCATCTTCCAGTTAATCTTCCAGACTAGTTATGGAAGGTAGGTATGCACCTTTGGTGTTACCAGGCTACTAAATGTTATGCATGGAGATTACAAATATAAAATTGTGACCTTTGATAACATTGGTTCTCATACTGCTCAATAGCATGTGGATATAATGAATGATGTGTTTGACCTTCAAGAAGTAGATGAAGCCGAAGTTAAAATGATATTGTTTGCTCAAAGTTTAGGAGGCGATGTTAAAAAATGGTTTAGGAGTTTACCTATAGGAAGTATAGCCAACCTTGATGCTTCCTATCAAAATTTCTTAGCTAGATGGGAGATCAAGAAAAATCCACTTCAACTCCTGAATGAATATAAAATGCTAAAAAAAAACCAAATGAAAGTGTGGAAGAATACTGTGAACGATTTAATATTGTTTACAATGCCATTCCACAAGACATAAAGCCCTCCCCTGACCTAGATTTAATTGATTTTCCTAATGGTTTTGATGTAGACATGGAATATCAACTTAGAGAGAAAGACTCGACAACTTTGGAAGAAATGCAAGCTAATGCTATCAAAGTTGAAGCTAACATCTTAGCCAAATTAAAATCTGAATGCAGGGTTACCATAAAAGAAGAGCCTTATACTTCTGCTGTTGATCATAACATTGATAACTTAGTGAGGGTAGTAAATCAGATGATGCAAAGAGTAAACATAAATAACCAAACTCAAGTGAGAGATGTTTCCGGGAAAACTAGTGTCTTTTCGATTTGCTAGTCCCACTAAGACGGGTAGCTATCTTAGAAACAAACAATTAAAATCACTTCAAGATTTCCTTTATGTATGATAGATAAGAGAGAAGCAAAGAGGACCAACCTGTACCTTCTGCTTGGCTCCTTGCTTGTTTCCTCTCTCCCTTGATAGAGCTTGCCATTCTTCTCCTACTTGTCCCGCTTTAGAGAATACCTATAGAGGCAAAGCAGCAAAACACCATCAAAGCATCTCGATCTATGATGTCATAAACAATGCAGAATCATAAATACATTAACCACACAATTGCATTCACAAATAACAATATTCACAAATACACGATTATATGGAGGAAAACTCAAAGAACTTTATTGATAGTAGAAATAGAAGAGAGGATTACAACCTAGCTATCTGATCCAACATCATCCTCTTAGCATGAAAGCCCTCTTCACCTCATGAAAAGCAAGATCACCCAACAATACAATGTTTCTTCTCAAAGAGAAACCAACAACACTTCCTTACAGATTAAAAAATTCCAGCCTCTAGATCTCTCAGCGGAGGGATCCATTTATAGATATTTGCAGAGGGGTGAGTCAGCTTCTAGGTTTTTGATTAGTGTCATTTCACTGATTTTTCTTGGTTCCACTTGGAGATTTCATTGATCTCTTACTCATCCTTGGGAAAATTCAAAGAGGCAAGTGTCATATGAGCAGTTTCTAGAAGATTCTTTGGGTTTCCACTTAGCAAACTGCCTCTACCATTTGTCTACTCTCACCCATCACACACCACAGAAGGCTCTTTCAGTATGCATCGCACCTGGCCAATGTAGCAGCCAGTATGCATCACACCCTAAGCATGGAGCAGTCTGTATGGTCCAGTTTTGGCCAGTTCTGAGTGGGTTTTCAGGTGGAACTTCTAGGAAATGATGTAATCAGTTGACCATGATCCTTTAGGGCATGAAACAACACTTTTAGGGGTTTAAGAGCCCTTGGTTTATCGACATATGTGATTGGGGTTGCAGTGCAAAAATATGTCCATAATAGTTGCCCCCTAAAGCATGAGGTTGTAAATCTTCTGATGTCGGGTGAAATGCTTTATCATGAGGATCCTAGGCATTCGAATTGGAAGGTGACTTGTATAAAATACAATACAATACATTATCTTCATACTATTTTCATGATCTAGCTGAGGCGGGCATTCCCATGCTCAGCTTTATAAATTCATTTTCATGTACATAGGACAGATAATCATCCACTGTTGCAGATTGGTGATTCTTGTGGAGCCATCATCTTTTAGCTTGGATGATCATCTGTGTAGCTACTGTGTACATTTGATGTCTTTATCTTCCTGAATATATCGCAACCTGGATGGATTAAACTAGATCCGGGGTCTTCAAACTTGTTCAATCTTCACCCCATGTACAAGTCGATCCATGTGAAAAGATGTTCTAAGGTCGAACATGGAAAGACATTGCCTGATTACCAACCAATGATGTATACTGTTAACAGGCATGTCAGGAATCATCGATAATGATAATGAACCTCAATGTACTGCAATGCAATTCACATGGTGTAAATATAGGATCTGATGTTGAACACCACGCAAAATCTTTCGGTCGAAGGCCATTGATGTAAACCTATCGCCAGAAGTGAGAAACTTGCTATTGAGGCATGCAAGCTTCAAGGTACTGAAAGGGTTCTTCCTAAGTCAACTTCTTGGATAATGAGCTGATGTCGACAAGAAGTGACCCATCGTACGAAGGCCTTAATGAATCCCACATCTACGACACGAAACGAAGCAAATGATTTTGTGGAGGTGAAAATGATCTGATGATGTAAGGTTCAGGAATGGCGGTCATGAAAAATGGAGGGTGAAGGTATTGCAGTGGATGAGGCGTTAGATGGGTGGTAAATTCTCTGAATGACTTCTCTTGAACATATCGGCAACACTGAGATGGATTGGTAGCGTTAACCCCAAAAATGGATGGTACGAAGGACCAATGATGATGTTACCGGTGAACGGAATAACCCAACCCGACTCAATCATGGTGATGGAGTGAAAGTGTCATGTTCAAGAGTGACCTACTACCAATGAAGTTCTTCAAGTTTTCTTCCCTTTTTCCCGAGTCATTGCTGACTAGTACCTCTTTATTTTTGTTAAGCTTGAGGAGGATAACATATGCTTGTTCTATAATTTTCCCTTCGGGCAAACCTGTTGCTACGTTTTAGCGAGCCTAGCGACAGTGAAACTCGCTCTTGTCTGGATGGAAAAGTTTTTCGCTATTGTTTTAACGGGTTTAACGACAAAGATAACTCAGTCCTTTTCATGTTTAGATAGTTTGAAAAGAGGTGAAAAGGAAACTCTAGTAGTCCTTTTTCGTGGCATAATCCCTTAAGTTCGAAAAAGTATAAAATAATATGAAAGGGATGAATTTTCGATCGCTTTAGCAAGCCGAAAAAGACAAGCGCTCAATCTTTTTGTGGAATTATCCTTCAGGTTAAAAAATATTAAAATGTAGATGAGGGATGGTGCTTCTCCTTACTTTAATGAGCTGGAAAGGCCAGTAGCTCGACAATCTTTTCATATTTTACGAGTTTAAAAAGAGCTTAAAAAAAACTCGTTTTTGAGGAATGAGTGATGTTTTCGGGTAGCAACTGGTTCCAGGTAAGTTTGGAACTTTTCAAACATGGCAGTGTAAAGAGGGTGGCTAATAGAATCACTCGTCACAGCTGTTCCTCAAAAGGGTAAACAATCAAGTGGAAGCGTATGATCGGCCCAAAAGAATGGAGGTGACGGTAAGAACACAACCAAGGCTCAAAAGGCTGATAGCAAGGAAATCACAGAGCTCATTTACTGAATGAGCTTGAACCTTGTGTTAACATATGCTCAGTGGTGGGTTTATTTTTTAACGAGCTTGAACCTTGCGGAAACATTGCTCATGATAATAGTCAGAGATGTTCAATTTACAACTAACATGCTGGATTCTTTCAACGGTTGTACAACCTGTTCAATTGCTCCATCAAATTGATTAGAAATTCAAATACATGCCTAAAAAATGAGTTAAAAACCAACATTTTACTTGAAGTACGTGAATAGTAACATAAAAGCAGTTTTACCTCTCATTTTTACCATTTCATTCAAATTTGGGATTTTTGGAGCTCTGGAGGTGTTTCCCCCCCAAATTTCATCAGCTGATTTTGGGAGATCCGGTGGACTATTCTTCATGCCATCAGGACCAGGTAGGAGTTAACCCTGAGCTCTTCAATTGCATTCCATCCTTTTTTGATTTTGAGCAAGCTTTCCCTTTCTTTTGGGCCCCAGGGGTTTGAAGAATTCGTTCTCTCCCAATTGCACCTAGTCTGCATCAAAAAGTGTGATGCACACTGAGATGGTCATTGGCTAGTCAGTATGCATCTCACCCTATACATAGGCAGGGTGTGATGGGCACATAAGGGAAAGTTTGTGTAGTGTTTTTTCATGAAAATTTTGCCTGTTTTTGTCCAAATCAGGATCCTAATTCATCTTTTGTTTGTGTTTTAGAGATTCATCGGATCAAGATGGTCGTTACATGGTGTGAATGCGAGCATGAAGAAGAGGACATTATTGCCTTACATGATTCAGGTACGGTTACTACGTTGCGAAACTGTGGCTTGCTCAAATTCTTTCGCATATCCAGCATGAGGCAACAAATCAATTTGTTGCAATATCTTCTCGATGCAAGGGATCTGATCAACCAGGTGTTCTATATTAGAGGCAAATCCATTCCTCTGACAGTCAAGGATATCTACTTTTTGACTGGGTTATTGAGGCATGGTGCCCCTCTCTCACTATTGGGATCCGCCCGTGGAGGTGAATCTGTGAGGGATTATATTCGCCATTTTTGTAGAGATGGATCTCAGCCGAGCAGGGATGGAAAGATTAGTATCTGAGATGTCACTGATCGGTCCTTGAGGACCATTTTATTCACCTTTGCTAGATTGGCTGGTAGTGCGGCTCTTCATTCGACCAACAAATCTTATATGCAATACGCCCTGGAATGCCTAGAACCAAAGGTATTCAACTGGTGCGAGGCAGTACTTCTGGTTATAAAGAACAACTCTCCAAGGTAAAGAATGGAAGATCCAAGAACTTTGGTTATGGTTCCATTCTGACTGCTTTCGCCTTGGAGAGGATTCCACTGATGCAGCCATAGTACATTTCACTAGAATTGCTAGCACTGAGGGAACCACAGATGTAGAGATGGGTTGACCTCATGGCTAGACACACTGTTCAGTCACAGATTTCATTCTCTGATGCTTTCTTTGAGTGGTTCTACCATCAGGAGATGGTCTTCGCAGAATATCCATACGTTGGGATGGATTTTCGAGGCGACCCGGATTTGGTGTTATTTCCTGGCGAGCAATGGAGTGTTATGGGTAAAATGATCTGACCATATCTTTGTTTAATGGTTTTTATAATGTTCTTGTGTTTTTTAAATGTTGTCAAGACTAACAAAACTCATATATGTGTGCGGATGTTGGGCCAGTGCGACCAGTAGCATGCCCAAGGGTAGCAGCTGCCGTTCCAGCAAGAGAGGCTGTAGGGAGGGCTATCCTTCGCGATTTGGACATAGCGGAGACCCTTGCAGTGTTGCAGGATCAGATCGAGGGTCTCACCCTTGGTATTCAAGATGTGAGGACCGACAAGTTACCTCTGAGATTACAGCGCCATACCACTAGCGTGCCGAGTCGATGGACTAGGCTCTTACATATGATCACACAGGCAGTGACTTGCTATCACCAACACCATTAGCTTAGGGTGCTTTTTTGCATTTTTGAGTTTTTGGGTCATATGACCGATTTTGTCCTAGACATAGAACATTTTGTAAAAACCATAAACAGTTATATATATTTTTGATTTTCAGAGTTTGATTTTGGTTAAGTGATGTGATCCTGATGCAAATGTTAATGTGAAATGCTTTTTCCTTTATAAATGCTTCAAATATCTATCTAACACATAATTTGTTAATGAATCAGTTAATGTGTTGAAATTTCTGGAAATATGTTGATACTGAATAGAATCAAACTGCCTTTCCAAAATCCTTATCCTTAGGAACATACGATAGATAGCTGGATTCCGAACGGAATAGACGCCAGTGAGTTGTAGGATGACAAGTTACGAATCTAGCCAGAAAACAAGTCGACATATGCCATGTGTGATGGCATCAGAGAGAAGCTCTATCAACACGTTGTCCTCAACGATGTTATTCGTTTATCGACCAATACATATTGTAGAGCCTCTATTCTACACCTACTTATCTACCATTTTCCTCAATCTTTCCTTATCTTTCCTTATCTTTTGCCTCATTTTCATCATAAAACCACCCAGATCATTACATTAGGTGTTATTAAGCATGATTAAGTAAGTTTTTCTAATGGATGACTATTTGTTTAGATTTTGACTTACTTGCAGGCATCCTGCAGCTATCTGGTGATCCTGCAGCTATCTGATGATCTTGCAGCTATCTGAACATCCTGCAGCCTTTTTGTTAAACACAATGTTCCACGTGTCGGTTTGCCAGATGAGCCACATGGGCACTTAGGTGTCAACGTTCTCGAGGTTCCTGTCCTATTTTTCCAGCCATCCACGTCATCTTTATCCACGGTCAAAGCAGGGCAAGTCACGGTCAACTCAAGGAAGTTTAGCGGTGATTGTGAGCTGCTTGGTCACGTCATCCTAAACGGTGATTTGTCCACGTTCTACAGATGGCAGGGGACATGATCCAACATGGGATTCATTACCCATGACGACAGAACCACTAACTCGTCCACGCAGCCGCATGAAGTGTCAAAGAACCATGAATACGCATAACAGTCATTTACTTTTCAGTTATTTAGTTGCACGGATAGGCTATCTTAGAAACTTCTATAAATAGCTGCGTCTGTGTACGCTCATTAAGCTTTTTATCAGTTGTATTTTGATGAACCTGTGTTATATTTTAAAGCATTCTAAACTCTGTTTTTAGTGCTATTCTAGCACTCTGTTTTATACATTTTCTGCAATGAAGAAATAGACATAGCACTATTTTGAAGTTTCCAGATCTCTGAGTTTTTCTTGTGGCTGAATGGACAGAGGGCCCCTGCTCATTTCTGCCACTGTAAAGTATTTTATGTGCAATATCGTTTTCTTTACTTATTTATTTCCTTAAGCATGTATAGTTTCTTTTATTTGTTTTCCTTTCTTTCAAGCTGATCAGTGTTATTTCCTTGCAGATTTCTTTTAGCCCGAGATTTGTGTGTGTATTTGCTTTAATGTCTAATGGTAGTTGCAGTTGTCTTATTCCTTATGCTGCCCTCTTTACTCTGTTTTTCTAGATTAGCTTTAGCATAGTTTTACAAGTTGGATGCTAACTAATTTATGCTCTCTTTATCATGAATAGCTTATCTTTCAAGAGA
>APFE031037582.1:0-28156 GCA_000404065.3 Pinus taeda | reverse complement strand
GGGACCCACATATACGCAGTTTGAAATTTCAACACAAAAATCTAATGATTGAAACTTAATTTTCTTTCAGGATGAAAATCACATGGAGAGAGAGGGAGAATACTACCATGGTTAATGAAGTTATGAATGATCAGCAGGCCTTAGATGCATTAAGGGGATGTGTCTTATTGAAAATTTTCAAAATGCCCAATATGAAGGCCAACGCCCATTTGCTTGAAATTGTAATCCACTATTGGAGTATCGAAGATGATGCATTTATGATTGATCAAATGCCTTTGAGGATAGAGGTAGAGGATATTTACTTTATCACTGGTCTCTCCTGGAGAGGAGAAGTTGTACATTCGACTGGCTGGACATGAGGTAGTATGTCAGTGGAAGACTACGTACATATATACTGTCGGGGGTATCCGGAAAAAATTGGAAGCCAAATTCCAAACAAACATGTGGAGAGGTTGTCCATGAGGATCTTACTGTTCAACATAGCCAGGGTAAACAGATTGGCCTCATTGCACCAAGCGCCGCGAGTATCCATGAGCTTGGCCGTGGAGTGTCTCACCACTGTCTTTTATTGGTGTGCACCTCTTCTTACAAATATGAAGAGTCAGTTGTCCAACATTTAGGAAGGGCATAAAAAAAAATTCAGATATGGGACTACTTTATGCTCCTTCTTCTTCGAGAAAGTTCCTGGGTTGTGTCCCAAAGTACTAGTCTCTATCAGTAGCTCCCGAGGTCCTCAAATCGCTAGGTGGGCCAACCTGATGAAATTCCTTGGAGGCGGGGACGTGTTGAGGACTCCTTTCGATGATGAGTTCTTCTCCTGGTGGTAACAACAAATCATCATTGTGGACGACTTTACCTATGCTAGCATGGATTTCAGAGGAGGTTCAAATTTAGTGCTGCCACCAAACACAACATCGGGAGAGATAGGTAACTAATTTTTAAGTTTTTTTTTTTTTCAATTTTTTTTTTTTAATATGAAAATGAACTTAAAGATACTTTTGATGGGATTAAAATACATATATAAATATCATGTTCCAAATGTGGGTCTGGTATGACGAGACAGATTTCTACGGCATAGGCGTCGCAAAGGAGGTGTTAAAGAGGTGGTTGTTGAGATAGAGAGGGTCTTATATGTAGTCCAAAGAAACTTGGTGAGGTTGACTCACCAAGTATCGATGGTCGCCATAGAAGACATAGCTGAGGAGATGTAGTGCTGTGTGGTAGGAGTACCAGGAGACTGGGTTTTCATCCTTCAGCGTGTGGCCAATGTAGTGGTCACCTTCTTAGCTGCTCATCCTGAGCCTGGTCGATAGATAGACTGGAAATGATTATGGGCTTTTAGTCCCAATTTTGCATATTATTTTTGAAACAATTTATCTACACACGGGAGTTTTATGATATATATACTGTTCCAAATTTTTTATGTTTGTTTTTATCTTGATCAATGAATGATATGCCATTCTAATTCTTGATTAGCGATAGAATCCACCAATGAATTTTCAGATCATGGAATGTGCAAATAAGTAATATAAACAAATTACCATTGCAACATATTCACTCTAAAAAAGTGGCGATATAAATAAGGATCCCAAACCCGATAAATGTTATTCAATTGTGACACTACCAACTGTGAGTCAAGATATACTACCAACGAATCAATTCCATAAAAAACAGCGTCAGATAGTAAATTAATGATGGCAGTATATTTGGCAATATTATTTGATGTGGAGCCAATACATATGCCCATTGACACCATCAAGTAACCAAATGGATAATAAATCACCGAAGTTGCAGAAGCGAGGTTTCGACTGTGCCGGCTAGCACCATCAGTGAATTTGAAATAGACCAATTCATCCATCAACACCTACCAAAGTAGATAAAAAAAGTGTTGATATCACAAAAACTCCTAGTAAAATATGTATAGAAATAAAAAATATACAAAGAATCCATTGCTTAGCTGTAAAATAAGCAAATTACTTCTTGAGGTAGAGCCCATTTCGGGGCTCCGCCAACTTGTTCCCTTCAAAATCGACTAATTCATAAGCCCCTCTTCCTAAAACTCATTTCACTATAAAGGGACCATACCACATAGACTTTAATTTGCCTACCCCCAAGGCGTCTTTATCTTGATCATAGACCAAGACAAGGTTGCCTTCAGAAAAGACTCGAGGAATGACATCTTTGTCGTACTGAGTTTTAACCCTTTTCTTATGAGCCTCATTGATTACGGTGGCATCTCGACGGTGCTCATTGGGATGTTCCAAATGAAGGAGGCACTCTTCAATACTAGAGGTCTCTAGAAGGAGCTCAACAACTAACCTAAGGGATGGAATTTCACATTCAATAGGAAAAATAGATTCCAGCCCGTACAGTAACTGAAGAGGTGCAAAACTGGTGGCAGTATTTACCAAGGTTTGGTACACCAAGAGAGCCAAATACAACATGATATTCCAAATAGACCTATTTTTGTCAATTTTCCTTTGCGGGATTGTCTTGAGGGACTTATTCACAGCTTCGAGCTGCCCATTGGCTAGAGGATAATATGGAGACGAATGCTCCTGCCAGAAACCCAACTTAAGAGCCAACTTAAGAGCCAAAACGTGAAATATTCTGATCGAAGAGGAATAATGTTGTTGTCTCACTATCATTTTATAAGTAGGCATGGCCTTAGCCCACTTCTTAAAGTAGTATATGACCACTATAATGTACCCATGATTTATTGTTGAAGGCAAATCACAAGTAGTAAATTCAATACCCCACTTTGTAAAAGGACCAACAATGTTAACATGGAAAAGAGGAGTTGGATGCGTGCGCATCTTCTGAGTATAGACTTGACAAGGGTGGGAACATTTGACCACTTCAATAAAATCTTTGAAAAGCAAAGGCCAAAAGTAGCCAACACACAAGATTTTTTGGGTTGTAACAAGCCCTGAAAGATGACCACCACAAGCTCCATTGTGGAAATCATTAAGCATAGACTCTGCTTTGTCTAAAGTTAAACAACACCTAAGGATTGAATCAACCCCTTGGCGATATAATGTATCACCAATGATGAAATAGTTCTTAGCAAGTGACATAATTTTCGACATTCATCCTTGGAGGAAGCAGGAGGTAACTTCGAAGACTGGAGATAGATTATGATATCTCCATACCAAGGTTCTTTTGAAGATATGAGGAATATATGTTTGTCTGGTAAACATTCCTCATAAATAGTATCTTCTCCACAAGGCAGCTCGAAAATTAATTCAGCAAAAACCAATGATTTATTAGACTTGGCTGACAAGAACCTGAGATCGAATTCTTGTAAAATAAAAATCCATCGATTGTAATTGCCCTCAATCACTCGCCTACTGACAAAAAATTGGAAAGGATTGACCGTCACTAAGACAAATCTTTTGCATAGCAGAATATAATAACAAAGCCGCTTGACAGCATGGACCGCTGCCAAGGCCAGTTTCACAACCGGAGAATAGCATAGTTCAGGGCCTACCGAGCCTCAAATCAAGTCGTAAATCACATGCTCCGTGAGAGCATCATCTTCCTGAACTAGATCTATACCTATTGTTGATTCTGCAGTTGCAAGATATAAAAGGAAACTCTACCATAATCTAGTGGACTCAAAAATTGGGTAGAGATTACCCCCTACTTCAAGGCATCAAAATATCATTGTGCAAATTCATCACATAAAAATGGAACTCCTTTCCTTAGCAAACGCATAAATCCTTTGGTTATCTCAGCATAGTTCGCTATAAACCGTCTCAAGAAATTTTCCTTCCCCTAAATACTTTGAAGTTATCAGATGGAAGATGGGGAGGCAACTGAATTATTGCCTCAACCTTGAAGGGATCAACTTGAATCCATTCAGTTGTTACAATAAACCCTAACAACTGACTAGATGTAACCGCAAAAATGCACTTATTTGGAATCAACCGGATCTTGTAAAATCGACATCTCTCAAAAACTAACCGAAGGTGACTAGGATGATCAATTCTCTTTCAAGAACGAGTAGCTAAATCATCTAGGTATGCTTCAATGACATGCTTGATGTTGTGGAAAGTGTAAGACATGGCCTACTGAAATGTAGCTCCAGCATTTTTAAGACCAAAAGGCATCTTTTTGTACACAAAGGTATCTTAGCGACAAATGAAAGATGTCTTATGCTGGTCATCTAGACAGATAGATATTTGATTATAACCAAAGAATCCATCCATGAAGGATAAAATCTAATTACCCACACATTCATCAACTATTTGATCAATAAACGGTTTGGGGTAATTATCTTTCAGACAAGATTTGTTAAAATCCCTAAAGTCAATGCATACACAAATCCTTCCTTGTTTCTTATTAGCTGGGACTGGATTACAAACCCAATTCGTTAGAGGAACGATGTATATAAAACCTGCCTTGAGCAGCTTTTCTACTTCAGCTTTAATAGTTGTTTCTTTCCTAGGATTAACTGATCAAAGCTTCTAATGAATCGGCTTAGTGTTTTCATATGTTTTGATCTCATGCTGAATGATGGATGGATCAATACTAGGCATTTCTTCTTAAGACCAAGAGAATAGATCATGAAACTCTTTAAAGAGTTCAATGTAAATTTGAGCCTCTTTGGGGGAACACTCAGCTCCGATGAAGACATTTTCTATCACATTAGGGTTCCTAGAGATATTTACCGGTACAGTTTTTGAAATGACTGACATATTACCTTTGGCATGAATGTGTGTTGGATCCAAAGGGTTTGAAATCGTACAAACATCGCTAGTAAGTAGATTGGAGAACCTGGATTTGACTTCCTGCAGTGGGGGAAGAAAATATGAACGATGGTGTAAATCTTCCCAAGGTCGATCTACACCCACCATTGCTTCTAAGATTGGTTCCTTAGATGGAAAAATCATATCTAAGAAATCCATAACAGAAGTAGAGTCAAGGGTCCAAGCTGGGGCCACATCACCATCTAACTCCTCCTCTGAAAAAGGAGTAGGATGGTCCTCTACAGAGTTAATGATAGACTGATATCTAAGCTTTGTTGCAGAAATAGGAAATGCCATTCCACCAACATGTCCTTCATATAATGTGGTTTTAAGAGAAGGCAAGGTCCAAGGGTCTGAAAGATAATGAGTCTACAAGAACTCTTCCGGTGAAGACTCTTTGGAGGATGAAATGGCATTAATTCTAGCTATAGGAGTGGGAAGATCAAATGTACCCATCAAAGAAGAATACATCCCAACTCCTAGATTCTCGATAGGTTGATGGGGGTTATCCACCAATGGAACATTAGAATCAAAATTTGTTTGAGGGTCAACTGGAGAATAATCCAATTGATCGACTTTAACAATTCTCTCCTCATGAGGAAAACAAAGGATGCGAAACAGAGTTGAAACTATGACATCTATTTCATAAATCCAATTCTATCCTAAGAGGAGGTTGTAATGAAGGTTGGCATCAATGGTTTCTACTTCGATATTAGTTACCTTTCTTCCGACACATATAGGAAAGGTCGGGATAATCCCTGTGGCCTATGAGAACATTCGTTAAATTCTATCAAGAGAGTGGGTGAAGGAACAGCCGAAGGCGATCTAATGGCCTTCCAACATGACATATGCATTACACATGTGGAAGCTCCCTCATCTATAACTGTTTGAAAAATATTAGTTTTCCAGTAAGTAGACTTTATTTGAAAAGCCATATGATGAGGAAGTCCCTTTTTGGCATTGAGCATATCAAAAGTGAACACTAAGGAATTGTTTGGATCAACTGCCCTGATTACTGAAAGCAAAGAACTTTGTCGAGCAGGACATAACTGGAGTACCTCTAAAGCAGAGATAGCACAAGGACTTTGAGCCATATCTTCTACAACGGAGTAGTTTTAGACTCCCCTAGCATTAGGGTTGATAGTCACGCAGTTGGCGGAACCTTTCGGTATCCGAGGTATAGAATGGACAAAGGGTCACTCAATATGAAGTGGATTTGTAGTTTCGATAATAGATTTATCCTCAGATGTTTCTTCTTCACCATAATATCGTGACTATGTAGCCACATTGACATTAAAATCCATCATGAAAACATTTGAGGAATTTTCCCCCTCCTCATTGCCCCCGACAAAGATACTAGGATTTTAGTTTGCGCTAGCAAGTAGTTGTTGCCTTTGCGGGAAAGGGTTAGTTAAGACATCTTGGGAGCTAAAAGACCCTTGCTTCACTAACAAGAAATAATCATCTTGAATTTTCGAGTAGAGATGGGTCAAATGATCTTCACTGCATAACTTGCATGGAAATTTAACTTTCCTCGTAGACTCTTTTCCACCCTCACCAGCACTATTTTCAAGATTGTTCACATTACCCTTCCCATCCTGATTCTTCTTTTTACCTCATCCCTTCTTCTTCCCATTGGAATTTTTATTTCCTTTGGGGTTAGAAGCCTGAATGTTGTTTATAGAAGAAGGTTGGGAAGGCGAAAGAGTAGATGATGCAACCTGATTGGAGGAAGTAGTTTGTAGAGACAATTGGTGCAATTGGTTCAAAAGGTTCACCACATTTGCATCAATCGATCCAACAATACCATCAACATGAGGGCTTCGCTTCGGTTTGGCTATATCAACCGTGGATCTAAGAGCATCAGGTAAGATTTTCTGAAGATTCCCAGACTAGGAATATATCAGTTCTAACTGTTAGGCGCAAAAGATAGCCTACTCTTCTGAATAAACATCGGACATAGAAACATCCTTGGAGATCTCGGGTTGTAATGATTTTAAAAACCATTCAAGACAGAATTTAGGTGGAATTTGAACTTTGATGAACGTCTTTCTCCATCTCCATTCCTAGATATGATCCAAAATGTGAGTACCCATGTCCTGATGAAAATTGGCTAGAAGTTCAGTTCCAGCTTTTTAACGGATAGGAAACTAAAAATGGTTTAAGAAAATGTTAGCCAAACTGGTGAAAGACATAAAGGTGCCCCCTGACAACTCTATGTACCACTTAGCCACATTCCTAGTTAAGGTGCGTTGAAATAATCTCAAGCTGATCAAATCATCAATCAAGGAGTTAGATGAGCACCATAAATGGAACGTGGTTACATGGTCGCCCCGGTCTTCACCACTCTTCCCTTAAAATTTCGGAATATCCGAGGGAAGTTTGGTTGGGACCGAAGGCCAAGCTGGATTGTATCTGATTGGATCATTCATCAACTTAGTCAATTCTTGCAGATTAAGAATGGCCAGAAAAGGAAGTCATGGAGGACCTTGGGGATTCCACCCAGATTTGGTGGGGTTCCCAAAAGTATGAAAAGAATGACCTAGATTTTGAAATGCACCAGGTTGCGCGAAGTAACTGGTAGAAACTACTAAACAAAAAGGTGACCCTTGTGGTCCAGTAAAACTTGGAGTTTGAACAATTCTAGCCGAAAAACCTCTGTAACCGGTAAAGTCCCCCCGTAGAAAATTATTGTAAGGAGGTGATAGCCCTTGGTAAGGGTTCCAAGCATTAGCTAAGGGTGGAAAACTTCGAAATGAAATGGTTGAGGAATATGACACATTCCCTTATTGGCCGAAAAACTGATTCCCAGTTCCTATCCCACTAACCGCGGGGTTTGTCCAACTCTAAAAATGATTACTACCTTGACCTGTGAAAAGAAAAGGCATAGACCATACTGTCAGATGGGAATGTGGTATATGACCAATTCCAAACTGGAAACCCCAAAAAGAATATGATCCACTCATCATGGACTTGGAGGCGTTTAATGGTACATATAATGGAACATAAAGAATACCTTGAGAGGGCATTCCAAAAGGGAAGAATCCAAAACTGGATGCATTTACTTGAGAACTTCCACTCCTCGATAGAATGGAAGTAGAACCAAATAAGGATGTGCTAGCAGTAGACATAAATAAGGATGTAGATGGGATGGAAATCGTTCCTCCTCCTTGCACTGACATGGGAGTCTACATACTCGTAGCACTCGTGGTGGATGCCATGCTTCCAGCACTGGTCATCAAAGAGATAGATATGTGTGGACTTGAATTTGAAGGCATGTGAGTCGAAGTTCCAACGTATAACAATACGTCAGTATGATCAGAAGGGAGAGGAGAATTTGGAGCCACAATTGACTTTAAAAGTTCTTCTACCTTAATACTATCTTCCGACTGGAAGAGCACTTGGGAAAGAAATGGTGTGTTCCTTTCGAGCTCTATTGTAGTACCAAGTCTATCTTGCGAACTAATGCCCCCAAGTATAGGATCAACCTCTGATGCGCCAGCTACCACTGGTTGAAAACCACTGGCAGAATCACTCCCATGCCTTCTAAGAGAAGGTTGTGGACTAGCAGGTGAAAGCCCACGAAGTCTATAGGACTGCCGAGGTGGTCGGTTAGCCACTTTGAATTATTTTTATATGATATACTTAAAGGCTCAAGAAAATTGAAAGCTAGGCCGACTAGGAGCACATAACGCAGACTAAAAATGTCCCTAAAGAATTCAGCAATCAAACAACTTCCAAGTATTTCCACTCCGGGTGATTAGGACTGGACACCAAAATACAAGAAAGTTAATAATAAAGGCCTTCCGAAAATAGACTGGGGTAATTATGCCCCAAGTCTACTAGCGAAGGTATCAGAGATAGTTACGCTAACCTCCAAACAACATCTTTTGCCGATGTAAGCCCCCAAGCTTTGCAAGGTTTCCCTCCAGAAGTATCGTTGAATGTGATGCAACGTCAACCTTAGGTGCCATGGGATTCCCCTCTGCAACCACCTGTATAGATCCCTAGGATAGGCAACTAAATATACCAACTCGTATCAGAAACCGGGTGGGACAGTGATGAGGTACGATCCGACAAGTAAGAGTGGAGGTATCTCTTGTCCTTATCTTGACAAACCCTCGTGCTTAACCCCTAGTCATAGAGCTTTCCTAGTCTCCCTAATGCTATTGGATTTCATTCTTTATTCAGACTTCTATGTTTTACAATTTATAGTGGTCTTGGAGAGTTTATTCTCCTCTCGCCTAATCCAAGGCCCTACAGAAACCTAAAACTTGTTCATGTATACTAATTGACAATACAAAAAGATCTAGTTTGTTTTATTAAGCGCTTGATTTTAAGTGGCTATTCATTTAAGTCAAAGGGACAATATGGAAATGAAACCAATGGTGTTTTTTGCGACGCAGAAGAAGTTAACGAAAAACTAACTTATATGCAATGCACTTGTTTGTTCTTCGATGAAAAGCAACTTCTACTTAAGTTCTAAGAAACTTCTATAAAGAAAAAACTTTTTCCTTTACTTTTCTTATTACAGACTTCACACTCACAAACACTAAAAGACTATTGATGCTTTAATAATGCAAAACTACCCTAGTGCAAGGTGTACATGATAATGCAAAATTCTAGATTACTCTAACTATAGATGGAAGAAATTGTTTTAAACTTTTTAATAAGCCAACATAAATTTTTGAAGAGAATGCAAGTTTCAAATACAAATTTTCATCCAAATAAGCAAGGCAAATCTCGAAAAATCACAATTCACTTTCACAAAACCAAAGAAACCAAAATCAAATTCGGCAAAACAAAGAAAATACAATGTTTTTGAAGAACTTTTCCTTTTCAAGAAGCAATGAAAACAACCTTTCAAAAGCACTCAAAATGCCACCGAAGACTCAAAGACCAAAAGAAAAGCACAAGGAAACTTTGTAAGTTACAAATTCAACACGAATGAAAACATGAACAAAAAGGGTGTTTCAACTTCCACTAAATGATCCAAAAGCAACAAAAAGAGGTTTCATAAACTGATCAAGAAATCAAGAAAGACATACTTTCAAATTCATCAACAAGAAACTTTCGAAAAGAAACAAAAAGTGTATGGACACAAAAATGCCAGGAAGCAAATCAAGTAGAACAATAATGAAGTCTGACACAAATATTGAAAACAATCTGTTGTTCCAGAAGACCAGAACAATCAAGAACCTCTATAAGAAGCCTTGTGTGTTTGAACACAAATCATAAAACTCACTCTAAAACAAACCGAGGCCAAAACTTTTCAAAGTAGGAGAGAATTCAAAACAGTAAGTTCACTGAATAATTAAATTCTGAAGACAGAAACTGACCACTCAAAACCCACACAGACCAAGAAACAAATCTTTCTAGGCAGAAAGATTTGGAAAAAGCATGCAAAAAATTGTATACGTGACTGTGTCCCTACACAGGTGCGTGTACACGCGCTTCTGCCAAAAGAAGCTCATGTATACACAATTTTAGTTCACAAAAACAAGCATGTGTATGCTTTGTAAATAGACAGAGGTGCATATATGAAGTTTTACAAGAAAAATAAAAAATGAGGCCTCATGAAAAATATCATACTTGAATTATAAGTTCCTATAGGAGCAGGCGATACTATCACAGCAAGCAAACTAACAATTGAGCTCTGATTGACACTAAACAACCCAAACTAGGAATAAAAAGATTGTTATCCCCAGTGGAGTCGCCAATTCTGTTAAGGGAATAAGTCCCATAGGGATTTCGGTCAAAACCCTAACAGAGCAAAAGTAATATACAACAAGAAACATGCATACAGCTCAGGAAACATGTTTAAATAAACTAACTATGCGAGGATGAACATACCCAGATGTCCTTCATTTGGGTAGTTCTAGCCAGGGTTGAAACCCTCTACGACTCCTGACAATCTTCGAATATGCAAATCAACTAATTCGAATACACATAGCAGCATATAGATAAAGAATTTTAGTGAAATCAACTTTATATCATATAAGTAAATAGTTAGTTATACATCAAAATAGACATTCATACATAAACCATAACAATAACATATGATGCATAAACAAAGTCAATATTATGAAAAAGACAATGTTTCTTTTTCTTGTAGAAAACTATAATAAACATGGAAAGAGTTCACCTCTTCCTCTTCTGGCTCCAAACGGAACCATCCTCCAAGTCCGTCCAGTCCTAATCTTCAACAGTCTCCTTCCATAACCAATAACATGATATCCCAAGCAAGTGGGAGAATATCAACACTCAAGGAAACAAGGGTTTCCTGAACTTGGGGAAGTGCTTGAAGTACAGGGATACTTCAGACTTGATCAGGGGATAATCTCAGTATAGTAATTCTATCATTTCTCTCCTCCCCAAGGCCTTCCCATTGAAGTCTTTTTATACTTCTCCAAAATCATTTTTTTATTTGGGAAACAATCAGGAACAGTTGGGCTACGGGAAATAGGAGGTAATCAACATGTAAAACCCCTGATCTTTGCCCATAATTAACCAAATTTAATTTTTTTAAGTGTTTTAACACATATACGTAGGTTGGGTATAGACTAACCCGTGTGTACACGCTTTTATCACAGGGAAAAGTAGCGTACAGGAAGTAAAACATTGTTTTTAAAATATTTGGACCAAGTCTAGAAGGAGGGGTTGCCCTAGGCCATAAACCAAGCATCAGAAATACCAAGGGTGATATTTGGAGCTATAACAACCACACCATTTAAGGTACAAGTTAATTCTTAAATCCCCACATTCTAGGGCCAAGTAGACATAGATGCCATCGATAAATCGTTAAATCTACTAGAGGGTTATTTTTCTGTTCATGAGTTTTCCAATCGCGAAAAGATTATTTTTCGCTCTTCTCAAAGCAGCCCCCCACGTCAAGGACTAGTGGGAAACCTACTGCGAGCAGAAGGATGAAGTTACAAGCTCACTATTTTTAGCACACCCACTTGGAATTCATTCCGAGATGCCATCAAGGAGTAGTACTACTTTGTTAGAAGCTACGAGGATGAATACATAAAGTGGACCATGTTGCGGCAAGGAAGGGACCAAGACGTGTTGGAGTTTACCAATATTTTTTATACCCTTCGGACAAAGTTGGGAATCAAGGATTCAGAGCAGCATTTGGTACTCAAATACATGGTTGTCTGCATAAGTACATCCAAGAATAAATAGAATTCTTGAATATCTCCTCGCTTGGCACCACATAAAAATATGCCGTCAAGGTCGAGCAAAAGTTTAAATAGAAGAAGCGAGACTTTGGATCTGTGAATCTAAAGCAAGGGAAAGGTTCCCCCAAACAGCAGAACAAGGGACAAAGCCAAGGTAGGGTGGCCCAAGACAACCCACCAAAGCTGCAAGCAAAGGACAACGTCGCAAAGCCAAAAAAGGACATGGGAAAGTGGTGTGAGTTCCATAAGACATCCACTCACAACACAAGTGAGTGTTGAACCAAGTAGTCACTAGTGGCAGAGCTAAAGGTTTTAGAATTAGATGCAAGTTCCGCCTCTGAGTCAGAACCTGATAAGGGGAATGACAAGGGGAAGCAGATTATCGATGTGGAGCCCAATGCCACCACAAAGATCCAGAAGGAGGAACCTAAAGATCCAGAGGAGGAGGAGCATCTCTTCCACTCCTAGATGTGGGTAAAGGGATCCCCACTACAGTTCATTGTAAATAGCAGGAGCCAAAAGACCCTCATTTTGGCAGAGGTCGTGAAGTGGCTGGGCTTGCTGACCATAGCACATCCACAACTGTCCACCATTAGGTGGCTTCACCAAGGAGAGGATCATCACGTGAACCCATCAAACCCTTCACGGATGAGGTATTGTGTGACATTGCTCTCCTTGAAGTTTGTGATGTATTATTAGGACAACCATACTTGTGGAAGTGACATGTTGTGTATGAGTCAAGGCCGTGTGTTGTTATTATTACTTTGGGAAATAAGTTGTACAAGATACTGGAGGTAGCACCTCCTACAACCCTCTATTTCGTTACTGCAAAATAATGCAATAAGCTCATTTCCCAAACCAAGAAATTTGTTTTCCTGATGATACACCCTCAAGGAAAGAAGACGACAGTGGCCATGACCTCCAGATAGGTGTTGGGTGTGGAGCCTGATTATCTTCTATATTCAAAAGTACCGCCACATTGGACCCCAGTTCAAAATGGGGGCGGCAACGCCGCCCTTAAAATATTCGTTGCAAGGGGGTCCAGGGGTGGGCGGCTACGACCTTTGGGAGCCCCCCCATGGTAGGGGGTTTCTGGGGCAGCACCCCCGAAGCTAAAAACAGCTGTAAAATTGCCTTGTAAAAGTATAGTGATTTCTAGTCAATCTGGGCCGTTCATTAGGCAGATGATCTGATGGTAGAACTTATGTTTAATTTAGGGTTTTTTGCCCTAGAAGGAAAACCCTCTCTTTGTATGAGGGTATTGTATTTGAAGCTCTGAGATAGATGTGTATTCGGTGTGAGCGAGAAACAAAGAGGTGAGATTGTGAGAGAAGATAGAGGATGTTACAGTGGATTTGCTGTAGGTTGTGTCTCTTCATTTCGCTGGATAATAGAAAGGAAGGACTGGTTGTTCGGGGTGGACGTAGCCCAAACTGGGTGAACCACGTATATCTGTGTCTCTCATGTTTTTTGCGTTTTCTATGTTTATATTTCTGCAATATTTTATGTGTTCCATTGCTCCGTAATATATAATATCCTAACAATAGAGCCCCTTCGCACGACAACTACAAATAGACAAGGTTGTGGAGGTGTATGATGATATCTTCACCTCCCTTGCAGGGGTTCCTATGCACTGTCAGGTCAAGCACTCCATCAATCTGACCTTATGTGCACCACTGCCCAATGGACCAATCTATCAATGCTCCATTCTGTAGAATGATGAAATCAAGAGGCAGATTCAAGAGCTATTGCATAAAGGTTACATCCGTCTGAGCTCACCGCCCTGTGGGAGCCCGATCGTGTTAGTACAGAAGAAGGTTGGGACTTAAAGACTTTCTATTGACTATCGGGTATTGAACAAGATCATTGTCCGTAATAGGTACCTGATCCCACAGATTGATGACCTCTTGGACCAATTGATGGGGGAAAAATATTTCAGCAAGATCAATTTGAAGTCAATATATCACCAGGTACCAATCGAACCATCCGATGAGTGGAAGACTACCTTCAAAGCTAAGGAAGGCCTTTTCGAATGGTTGATTATGCCTTTCAGATTGACAAATTCTCCTACAACCTTCATGATGCTAATGGATGACATATTGCGGCCATTCACCAACTCATTTGTAGTGGTATACTTGGATGACATCCTGATAAGCGAGAGCTAGGAAGAGCACCTCCAACACACCTAAGAGGTTCTCCAAACACTGCGACAACACAAGTTATGTGCTAATTTGGAGAAATGCACTTTTGGCATGATCCAGGTTTAGTATCTAGGATACATTATTGATGAATATGGGGTGCACGTGGATCCAGCCAAGATCCAAGTCATTTGGGATTGGCCATCTACAACCACTCTGACAGAGATCCAGAGGTTTCTAGGTCTTGCCAACTTCTACCACAGGTTCGTGTTGGGATTTCTCATATCACTTGGCCCTTGAGTCAAGTCACAAAGGGAGGAGCGAAAAAAAAATTATTTTGGTCTGAATCTCAACAAAAGACATTCACAGAGTTGAAAGATCACCTCTGCTCGGCAGCAATGCTCACGTTAATAGACATTCAACAACCATTTGAGGTCGAGACAGATGCCTCTAACTATGCTATTAGCGCAGTCCTTACTCAACATGGGCATCCAGTGGCATATCATAGTGAGACAATTTCAAACACACTTCGTAAGTATCCCACTTATGACAAAGAGATGTATTCCATTATGCAGGCTTGCCAACAATGGAAGCATTACATTTTGGGGAAGGAAACGGTCATCCACACAAACCACCAACCCCTGCAGTTCATACAGACCCAAGGGAAATTGCAGAATGATCACCATCAGAAGTGTTCCACATACCTGCAACAATTCCATTTGAATATTAAGTATAAGAGTGGCAGCACCAATAATGTTGCAGATTGTCTCAGTCGAGCACCGATCATGGCGTTAACCACCATGATCAACGCTTGTGGGCACAAGACTTCTAATTGGCCACTTCTCTATAAAAGTGACCCAGAATTCAGCCACACATACTAGACACCGTTGGAGGGTCAACATGTTCCAGTTTTTCACCTCCAGGATGCCCTCTTATGCCACCTTGGTCACCTTTGTGTTGCTTGAAGTGAGTGTGTCAAGATGATTTGGAAAGCACACTACAGTTGGGTTGGTGGGCATTTTGGGTTCGAGAAAACAGTGGAAGTACTGTATAAGTATCTCTATTGGCCAAATCTTTGACAAGATGCCGGGAGGTACATCAAATCATGCACTAAATGTGTCATTGCCAAACCGACCATCAAGAAGCAAGGCCTTTATACCCGTTGCCTACCCCTAGTCAACCTTGGGAATCCATCTCCATGGATTACATGTCAGGCCTTCCTTCCACTAAGCATGGAAACGAATGTGTTTTTGTGGTCGTCAACAGGTTCTCAAAGATCGCCATTATGGCAGCATGGAAGAAGAATATCACAGTTGAAGCCACTATTAAACTCTTCTTTGAATGAGTGTGGGTACACTTTGGGATCCCACAGTCTATCATCTCAGATCAGGACAACAGGGTTCTCAGTTCATTTTGGTCCAGTCTCTAGTCGACGTTGGACACCAAACTCACTAAGTCCATCGCTTTCCATCCTCAAATTGATGGCTAGGCAGAGGTTGTCAACAAGATGATCATACACATTTTGCGAATGTACAACTCAAAGCATCCACGCACATGGGACGAGATCCTCCCCTATGTTCAACACAACTACAACCAGGCTGTCCACAGCTTGACTGATGACATCTCTTTTTAGGTGGGCATGGGATTCCAGCCACTATGTCCCATTGATGTGGCCATGCCATTTGTAGCTACTCATGCATATTCAACTCATGTCCACTCTGAAACAGATAAGGCAAACAACTTCATTGATCACATCCAACATATTCGTCAGAAGGTCCATGACATTCTAGAGAAATCAAATTCCAAGTACAAGAAGCAACACGATCAACATCAGATGCGACATAGTTTCAGGTGGGTGACAAAGTCTAGTTGCATTTACGAAAGGAATGCCTTACCGAAGCCTATCGGAAGCTCATACCACTTCGATATGGTCCTTACACCATTACCAAGGCTATGGGAGACAATGCATTTGAGCTCAGCATTCGGCCATTCCTTGGCTTGCACCCAGTGTTCAATGTTGACTGCCTTCGACCATACTTTCCACCATGACACATTTTACATTACAGAACATCTCACACCCACATAGATAAATCCATATTGCATGGAACAAGCTGCAACTGATCAGATCATGGACACACATATCAAACACACTTGCTAGCAGAATATCCAACTGTATCGTGTTGTCAAAGAAGGCCAACTCCTTCACAGGGGCAAGTGGCTCACCAAGGACCAATTTCAGTAGAATCTTCTTCATCTCATGGAGGAACTTAACGCAATGGGGACCTTTGATTCCTAAGGGGGGAGGAATTATCCAGGTTGTTATTGGTGGGCACTCGTCAATTCCACTTGGACCCCACCATTTCTTCTTTCAATTTTTTCAGATTCCTTAATTGTTGCACAATTTACTATTTTTAGCAGCTTTTCGTGTCTTAAAATTTCAGAGACGTTTTGAGGCCCTAAACGACGTTTTTTTGGAAATCTACCTCCAATGATTTTCTGCTAAAAGTCATATTTTTTGTCGTAGTCTTCAGAGAGATCTTTCCAACAAGCTATCATGCTCTTGAAACGGAGATAATATGACCAAGTCACGACCCCGGGAAGTTGGCTATCCAACTCACCCTAATGGGGCCCTTTAACTCTTGGTGTTACATTTCCTCAGATTAGGGTTTTGGTTGTTTAGGGTTTGCTCTCATTTTTCAATAATAAAAATGCCCTTGAGACTCATTGTAGTTCAGTTCAGAGGCATGTAGCCACAACATCTCTTCTCAGAGATAAGTTATCATTGCCCTAGCTGGTGTATTTCCATTTCTATTTGTAATCATATTTCAATATTTTACATTAGTGAAATGAAGTATTATTTCCACAACATGTTTGTGTTTATGGTTTTCTCTGTAATTTGTTGCATTCTTGTTTAAATTTGAATCATATTCCCTAGACCCAAACATGCAGGGTTGTGGGAGCATCTAGATATATCTAAACAATGGCATACCTATAGCATGGGAGACTCCAGATGTTTAATAGCTTAAAAAATTAATGGGACTGAGGGGCAGGTTAGAAAAAAGTTTGGGATGGTTTGTGGGAGACTTATTGTTGATATTGAAGGTTGGTATGGTTTGTTTCCATTGGTTCCACTTCTTTAACATGACTTCGGAGGTCGAATCATATCATAGTAAATTTTCATTACATGTTTACCTTAGTTTGTTGGTTACTTTTGTAGATGTGGTAGGAGAGTGTTACAAATCCTTTCCCAAAACCAAAACTTTTCCATTTGTAGAAGAAAACCTATCTCCTTTATCTTCTAAACAAGAAATTCATAGTAAATTCTTTTTTAAACTTGGAACATAGAGTATACTGTTGAGGTGTAGCTTTGCTACATTTTCCAACTTCAAAGATGTAGATCCAAGCCCCTTGACTGCATAATTGTTGTTGTCTCTTAGCTCCATTAGATGACATGATTGTTTCTTTGATAGAGTATGAAGTTTTATGCTTTCTCCTATCATCTGTGTTGATGCTCCATTATCAATCATCCATGCATTGTCATCATGAAGAGTACCTATAAGTGCAACCAGCAACCCTTCGCTGTTGACTTTCTTAGATAAGTTGTAGATGATCTGTCGAATCATGCTCCTTGCAATTATTATGATATTGAACCGGATATTCAAGTAACTTGTAATAGATGGAGTAACCTTTTCTTCCAAGACAAAACATTTATCTCCAACCTTCTTTGACCTTAGCTCTGATATCATGTTGATAAATCAATAATAGTATGAATTAGGGTTTTGATTCCTCTTCATGATAATTACTTGTGAATTTTGATGGATTTTTTTACTTCTTTATTAAATTATATTTCATCAAGCAATTGCAAAATTATATGTGTATGAATATCACAAGCACAATAGACACAAGATCTATGTAGACAGTTAGGGAAATACCCCTACGAGAGAAAAACCCAATCATAACTCTTCCTTCAGTAGATTCAAATACAAGATTCAATGGTTGGAGGTGTTGCTAGAATGCATAAGTGGCGTTATAGGATCCAAGTATAGTTTCATATTCTATTGACCCTTGACAGTCAGCACCATGTCATCACAAGTTGCTTTCCAAGATTTAGCATGCAATTTACTTGGGAACAAACTTTGGGCCAAATATAATTGAGTTGGCTTCAATGTTGTCCATGTAAACAGAGATCTCGGACTTGTACGACTTTCCATGTGAGGTCATAAGTACGAAGAACTTTAGTCACACCTAATTTAAATTTTGAAGTTGCATGGTTGTGACACTATTACCATAAATAAAATATCAAATCAACCATTCTCTTTTGGAAGTCACATTATAGCTCAAGATTGTTGAGAAGTTATTGAACAAATATCATGTCAATCTAAACCATTCTCCTTTTGAAGTCATGTAATAACTCGGTAGTTTGCAAATTATTGTTGAAGGGTTTGTGCAAAGACTTGAAAATATTATTGAATGCTAGATGACTTTTGGACTTGTTCATTTTGTTGAACAATGGTTAGGGTGTGATGGAGAGTATTTAAGATTTTGGAGATGGTAGGATAAATTAATATGGAATAATCAAAGGGAAAAAATAAATTTATATGAATGTTAAAATATTACAAAAGGGAAAGATAATTATGGATAAAGAAAAAGAAGATAAGAAAATAAAAAATATAAGTAATAGTAAAATGTGGATTAGAGAATGGATTATTTTATGAAAGGGAAAAATTATATAAGGTAGGTTATGAAAATGTAGATGACTCGATCAAGGTATCTTGTGAAGAGATATCAAATTTTCTTAAAAATTGTGGATAATCTAATGGCCATAGATGTGAAGAAGAGAGAAAGGAATGGTAAAAGGTTAAGAATTGATTAAGAGGCTAAAAATAAAATAGTTGGAAAGTTATATCCAAGTAGAATATCGAGTCTGCACATAAAGAACATATATATGAAGATAAAGATTGAGTATAAAGATGCAAATAATACCAAATAGATAGTGTTTTCATGTTGGTTTGGAGTAATCAAAGTATGAGAATGAAAAACATGTGATTTTGTGCATAAAGTATAATTTTAAGAGTTAGGTCTCACCCATGTGTTATTTTCCTTCCAGAAAAGCAACAATTTCCATTTTTCCATAAAATTATTTGTTCAAATTCTATATAATAAATGTATTTATGCATCTAAAAATCCCTTATTGAAAATTTATATATTAATCTCTATTAATTACAATTAGATTGCCTATAATTAAATATGGTAACATATTATTAATTTCTTCATATGTATGACATTGTGTTACTATTTCATTTTTACAAAACATGATTAAAAAATTGTTTACCTATCTTAATAGGATATTTAGTGAAAAATGGAATGCCAAAAATCAAACATTTTATTGAGTGAAATTATCCCATTACTAGAAAACATCCACAAATGTTTTCCCTAATTAAGTCTTTATGAGAGTGGCAACAAATAGCCAGAAATGAAATTATAAATTATTACCACAAGGTTTAATTACTATAACAAATGAATGGTGAACACATGAATGGTGAACAGTTTAGTTTACATGAGAATGAAAATGAATGGAGAACAGTTCAGTTTACATGCATTTCAATTTATGACAATTTCAAATTCATTACATAATCATTTGATTTCATTTTATATTAGCTGTTTAACCACGTTTTCATATTCGTGCATCAAATTCACCTAAATTAGGAATCTTTTTATATATTCGTAGCATAACCACATTCAGTCGCTTTGTGCTAAATTTTCTTTTTACTTTATAGGTTGGTTTGCGTACGTTCACTTTTCCTATCCACTTATGTCCGCAATATTTCGAACAGTAAATTGCCCACATAGCACGAAGGTTCCTCATAATGTTTGATATGGACAAATGTTTAATGTAGTTATTACCTTTTTATAGTCCGGTCAACCCCTTGAACATGAATCTTTGAAGTGTGTCATTCCCAAGTGAGGGCAAGTGCGTGGTTTGGATGTATTTTGCAGCAACTATTTAAAATATACTTGAAGTTGCAACAATGATTTTTGTGTTATAGTTTTCATTGTAACTTAACCGTGTTCGACAGAACACGCTATCCGAATCAACAAATGACTTTAAATCTATCCCAAAGTTTAATAAATGCATTTTTTTCCATAGTTTCATAAGCACGATTCAATTTGATAAATGCTTGAATATGTCTGGAAGTTTTATAAATACATAGATGTTTAGATTATTTGGTTTATAAATGCTTTAATTTTATTTAAATACTTTGAGTTTTAAATGCTTCGACGTGTAATATTTAATACATGTATAAATGTTTTAATCTCCACATCGATCGTAAAATGGCTCTATCACTCCTTCGGAAAAATGCATAAAGAGAAGTAGAAACCTGACCTGACCTCTGTAGCATGTGGAAAAGGCTTGTTAACAGGGTAGCGTTTCTCGTATGTGGAAAACCGGGACAGAGCTGTTTTATACTTTTGGGTTTTTTTAATAATGAAAAATTGAATTATTGGGTGAGGGGATCTGTATGTTTTTCACTTGGTTGAGTTGACAAATGTTTTAGAATAAAAATAAAAAAATTAGGTTATGAACAGAAAAATAATATGGGTTATATAAAAAAAAATTGAATATGCTCTAAAGTAATTAGAGTAAAAAAAATTGTTAGTAAGATATTTAAACCTTATATTTTTCAAAAATATTTGAATAGCATATTTAAATAAACTATTTGAAGAAGATATGAATTTCATATATATCTATATATAGAAAGGAATTTGTTAAATAAAATATTTTAGTGTTGTATATAAAAACCATTCAATGTGTGTTATCAGTAAAATATTTTAAGATAAATTGATATTCACATATACTTGAAAATGTATTAATAAAAAAAAAACATTTTAATTTGTGTTATAAAATGTATCAATATATATGTTATGTAAAATAATTTAATGTCAACTATGTATATATTTAATATCATTTTTAAAAAAGATGTATATAAAATAAAAATTAATAAAAAATTATGGTCAAAAGGTTTATTTGGTCCTATAATTACTCTATATAGCATTTAGAAATATGGTTTAAAGAATGAAAAATTACATATTATATTTTTCACTCTAAAAAAAATTTCACTTGAACAAATTTGATCCTTCTTAGCTCATGTTAGATCGTACTTAAGATAGATCTATGCTCGTGTACCTGTTTAAATAATGTGTTTTGAGTTTATGACATTAATTTGATTTTTCATCATTAAAAAAATTCCCAAAAAGTATAAGACTACCTTTTTCTAGTTTTCCACACACGAGAAATGCTACCTTGTTGACACACATTTTCCACATGGTACTAAAGTCAAGAAAGATTTTAAGCCCCAACAAATCGTTGGTAACTTCGATTTGATCTTTCCCTGCAATCTTCTTCCTTCTCTAGCAACTTCATACTTATTTTTCCTCTCTTTCCTGTGTATCAAACGTGTTGAGTGAGTCGTGCAAATGGATTAAATTGCCTCTCTATATATAGCCTTTTCTATTCATCGAATTACCTGAATGTAGGTTGACTTCATTAGGAAAGGGTCTACTTGTTGTGGACGTGCCAAATGACCTATCTGACTAAAAAAAATAAATTAGATGATACAAAAGCCCAAGAAGGGTATGCTAAAATTGACAATGACTCTATTGACTTAATATAAAACCTAGAAGCTTACAATAGAGGCTTTTACCTACAAATGATGACCCAAGAATCAAACTCGTGCTTTAATAAGTCATTTTTATTAATAAGAAATTTTCTTTTGACAAATATATTAAATTATATAATTATGAATACCGAACATAGTTACATTCTTCAACACACCTTCTCAACTAGGGAAGAATTCATAATTACATATATACGTGGAAGATCTAAAAACAAATGACAGATCACAGAAGTCTCAATTCTACAAAAAATGAACTATGAAGAGTTCAGGCACACTCAATGCCATGGACTAGATACCTCATGAGGGTTATCTATCTGAGTGGGACTAGGATGGACTCAAGCTTTCAACGAATCTAGGTACTATTAGGATTACTTGCTAACCATGAACCAAGGGATATATGTGCATATCCAAGGTCATAGCTCCAAGTCCAATCCATTTCTCCCTCTTCGAGATCAAGACATCAACACAATGGTCACCTAGATGTCATCCGAAGGATCCATCATTTTATTCAGAAAAGACTTCATCAGCAAATCAATTACTTGTTCATCTATCAAAATATATTGTAACTTTACGACCCCATGTTCTACCAAAATTCTAATGTAGTGGTACTTGTTGTTGATATGACTTGTCCTTGCATGGAATATAGGATCTTCAGACATATTGATGTTTCTTTGATTGCCACAATTTATTATTGTAGGATCTAGAGGCTTTCCAAACAAACCTGACAAGAGTTTTCTTTACTGAAAACTTCCTTTCCTACTTCACATGCAGCAACATATTCAGATTCAACACTACTTAATGTAGCAGGATCTTGTTTTCTACTCATCCACGAAAACATTGCAAACCACAAACTAAAACATCCATCGGTAGTGATTCATTCATCAGTCTCACTGCAACCCCAATAGGAATCTATAAAACCTGTGAACTTAACTTCATTTCCATCATACCTTAGGGAGTGATGTATAGTGCCAATGGTCATGAAAAGGCTCCAACTAAAATTAACTAAGAATATTTACAACAATATATATATCATGTCTTGTATTTAAGAGGTGATGATGATGATGGTTAACATCCACTCAGACCAAACTTTGGTCTATCAAATGTTATATTACCCACTAACTTATGATACCTAGTAGGATCGACGAGACTAGAGTTAGAGCTTCTCAACTTATTGAGATTAGTGATCATGGGAGTTGTCATAGGCTTGGGATCCAACATACTGAATTTATAAAATATATATGTTATGTATTTAACTTGACCTAGATATATCTCTCCATGTTTCCGTCAAACTTCCAAACCCAAGTAATAGTGCATAAATCTTAGATATTCTATTTTGAATTAAGTTGCCAACGTCTTCTTACATTCTTGTATTTTTCACTCCACACATGTAGTAAACAAATCATTTAGATATATTAGTATAATGGCTAGTTCATTGTTCACCACCTTGATGTAGAGATTTGGATCTTCAGAAATTTTAATGAACCCAACTCTTAAGAGATATGCATCCATCCTTGTGTACCATGCCCTTGGAGCTTTCTTGAAGCCATATAATGCTTTCTTAAGTACGAAAACATGCGTTCTTTTACATTTATTTCAAAGTCTTCCAGTTGTTCAATGTATACTTCTTCATCGATGGTTCCATTCAGAAAGATTGTTTTTACGTCCATTTGATGAATATTTCATCCCATTGTAGTAGCCAACGAAACCAAAGATCTTAAAGTTGTATATATAGCAGTAGGTGCAAAAGTTTCTTCATAGTCTATACCTTCCTTTTGAGAAAAACCCCTTGCAATGAATCTATCTCTGTATTTATATATACTTCTATCAATAACATGCTTGATTTTGTAAATCAATTTTGACATGATAATTGATTTGTCACTAGGCCTAGGAATGTTTTTCAAGATTCCATTCTTCACGGTGGATTGATATTCTTTCTGCATCACCTTATTCCATTCTTCTTGATGAGGAGATTCTTCAAATGTACTTTGTTCAAGTTTTATTAATTTTTTCATATATGCTGCATATCCTGAATATTTATTTGGTTTTTTGCTTTCTAATGAGGGCTCCACTGACAAAGCAATATGATATCACATGCGTTCATATTGGGGAATAAAAAATAAGGGAAAGATACAATAATATATTGCTTATATAATAATGGTTTAAAGGGTTTTTTTTGTATAACATAGAAATATATGTACATAAGGTATTGTTTATTAGGTAATTTGGCCAAGCAAAGGGAAAAAAATGTGGATTAAGGAGAAAAAATGGCAAAGTTCGATTTTTGGGATCGGAAAAATCGGTTTTCTTAGTGGAATAGAGGTTGTGGGATTTCTATATATATATTGGAAATGCATAACCATGGTGTCGAGATCTGAGATTTGAAGAAATTTTATTAGTAGAATAGAAGTCATGGGTTTTTGGGCATTCAGAACCATGGTATCAATCTTGAGGCCTTGCTTGGGATCCCTGGCTTGTCAGGTTTCACTTGGAGTTGGAGTCCGAGTTATATATTTGTTTCTAGTGATAACTAGTCCACTAAAGCGTTGATGGACGAATTTGATAGAGTTAGAGGTATTCCAGATTCCCGAAGTACTCCTTTCAGGGCTCGATGAATCCAAGTTTTAGATGAATCCCTTAATCATTTCCCATGACTATTTCAATGACAATCGATTCGAGGGGGAGAGGAGTATTGTAGGAGGTCATGATGTCGATATCATTCTTTCTATTACAGATTGTTCATGCATTAAATGTTTCCAGACTACCTAGTACTGAGAACATACAGACAATGATGAAAATATACATCACATATTAGTTTCATTATCAAGAGAATGTATTCTTGGAAGTCTTGGAAATGACCTAAAGTGTGTTTCATCCATGACAGAAGAAAATAAGATTGCTATCTATCATCCATTGATGATTAGAAAATTGAAGAAGTGGAAAGGAACTAACAACACAGAGAAATTTATATGTTATATTATATATATATATAATATATAATATTATATATTATATTATAATATTATATATATATATATATTAATTATATATATATATATATATAATATATATATCAAATAATCTTGACTTGAAGCTCACCAATCTTTGCGAGGTTCATTTGTGTCCTCTGGAAGTATTTCTAGCTTTGTTAAATATGAATACCATGTTATTTCCAGTTCATCAGTTGTTATAAAATTTTATCACTGAATATTGTCAATTTCCCGACTATGGTATGAAATATGAGTCATTGGTATGAGGCTAGTTGGTCACTGTATCTTTATATTCAGTACCAAATTAATCTAGTACACCTACATCAGTATGTTTGTGTTTGGAAAAATTGGTAAGTTATATGGATCTCGCATATTGTTCCCATGAGCATACACTTAAGAGGCAATGATGTATATTTTTTCTAGCCTTCAAAATTTCTTAAGAATACCTTAGCTATTTTTACATCATAATTTTGCATATCAAAGTTAATCTGTTTGTCATGTCTAGACTTCTATTTTTTGCATTTGAAATATTCTTTGTAGCTTCATTTTGATGGCACGAGTCCTATAGCTGAAGATATTGGTCATCAAGTATAGATTCAATTGTGACATGATATTGAAAGTGGACAGTAATTTTAAGAACATGTCAACTAACCCTTGCCTTTTTCAGAATTTATTTTGTATCGTTAATTTATTATTATTTCTCATTCTTTGAATATATAAGGTTGTTGTTACTTACTTATGTTAGAATAATCCCAAGGGTAGAATGGTTTGCTATAATAGATGTGATTGATGCTACTACGATGAAGTGAGTAACTAACCAATTCATCTTTGACAAGTTATATGGATCTTTCATATTGTCCCCATGACTATGCACTTAAGAGGCATAAATTTATATTTTTAGAACTTGTGTTTCATGAGTTTATTTTTTTGTACCTGCAAGATGTTTCCATTGTAATAATGGGACCTGTTCATAATAGTCCTGACTACTAGATTAGTTTTTCATTGTCCCTGAAACAATAAATATTTTTTTAGCCTTATCTTGACTTACAAGGTATTGTATTTAATTTGAATAATAAGAACATGAAATTTGTGATTGTCTTTTAAATGATCTGGCAGTTCTTATAGTGCCGACATTGTAACATGTTAGTGTCTTAATATATAGGTATTTCTTTTATGTCAATTGAAATTCAATGCACTTCTTTGGGGTCATCGTATAATTTATAACTATAAAATTGAGATTATTCAAAAATATTCTCCTTAAAAACATAAATTGAGTATCATATGGAGTGAGCCAGGGAACGGGTAATATACATGTAACTCTAGGGAGATGTGTGAAGGTACAAAAACTATACCTTTCATCTAACAAGGTCAGGGGGCACATGCCTCATTTCATATAATAGTGCTTCAAGTTACAACTAATGGCATCACCTGTGAGATATTGGTAGTGTTTTTTCATACCACATGCATGTCAAATAGCACATGGGAATTACTTGTACCATTGGTGGAGGATTGAAATATTTTTCACATGTCATATTTTTTGTAGGGTCAAATTTTGTTTCAAGTAGAAGATGGTGATTAGTCGAATGCCTTTAAATTTTCTTTTCCTAGCCGATGAATAAATCTAAACTATTTTGGCGTTGAACATGCAATGTTGCCTCAACCATGGGCCATCTACACTTGTCTTTTAGCATGTCACAAAACATCTTGCACCATGTCTTATTGTTGAGAGGAGTAGAGATTTCTAGAGTTAAATTAAATCTATTGTAAAGTTAAATTAATTTATTACCTATTCTTAGAGTTAGTAAATTATGTTGCAACAGAAATAGTTCCAAACTAGACAAAATATGGATCACATAACATACTACATCTCTCCTCATATATGAAGATATTGGTCGTTAGGTATAGCTTTAATTGTGACATGATTGTAGAAAGTGGAAAGTACTTCTAAGAATATATCAATTGACCCATGTTGTTATTAGAATTTATTTTGTTTCACTAATTGATTTTTAGTTCTCATTTTTTGAATAGATAAAATCATTGTTTTTTACTTATGGTAGGAGAATCGTAAGTGAAAAATAGTTTGCTATAATAGATGAAGTTGATGCTACCATAGTGAAGCTAGTAGCTAACCAATTTATCTTTGATAGGGTACGTAATATGGATCTTGCATATTGTCCCCATAAATAGGTACTTAAGAGGGAACAACATATATTTTTGCTAGCCTTCAAAATTTCTTAACAATACTTTAGCTATTTTTACATCAAAATTTTTCATATCAAAGTTAATCTCTTTGTGATGTCTAGACTTTTATTTTTTGTGTTGAAATATTCTTTTCAGCTTCATATTGATTGCACCAGTCCTATAACTGAATATATTGGCCGTCAAGAATACCTTTAATTGTGACATGATGTAGAAAGTGGACAATAATTTTAAGAAGATATCAACTAACTCATGCCTTTGTCAGCATTTATTTCGTACCATTAATTCATTTTTAGTTCTCATTCTTCTAACATATAAGGTTTTTGTCGCTTACTTATGGTAGAAGAATCCCAAGTGCATAATTGTTTGCTATAATAGATCGAGTTGATGTTACTATAGTGAAGCATGCAACTAAATGATTCATATTTGATAGGGTAAGTTATATGGATCTTGCATATTGTACCCATGAATAGGCACTTAGCAGGAAACAATCATTTTTTTAGGACTTTCAGTTCATGAGTTTATTTTTCTACAACTACAGGATTTTTCGTTGCAACAATGGAATCTATTTAGAACATTCCTCACTACAACTTATTTCAATTCCGCATTTACTAGCTCCATTACTAGATACATTACTCATTTTCTTTGAAACAATAAGTATTTCTTGTCATCCTTATCTTGACTTAGAACTTATTGCATTTAATTTGAGGAATGAGAACAAAAAGATTGTGATTGTTTTTTAAATGAGATCGCAATTCTTATAGTGTCAGCATTGTAAGTTATTAGTGTCTTAACATCTATGCAATTTTCCATGTCAATTCAAATGAAATGCACTTCATTGGGGGTCATTGTATAAATTATAACTACAAAATTGTGATCATTTGAAAATATTTTCCTTAAAAACAAACTTTGAGTGTCATATGTAGTGAACTAGTGATTGGGTAGTATATCTGTAACTCTAAGGAAATTTGTGAAGTTACAACAACTAGACCTTTCATATAACATGCTCACGGGGAACATGTCTCATGTATGACAATAATGCTTAGATTTATAGCAACTGACATCACATGTGAGATATTTCTTGTCTTTTTTTGTATGAGATGCATGTCAAATGACACATGGGAATTGTTTGCAGCATTTGTGGCAGATTGGTAGGTTTTTTACATGTCATATTGTTTGTAAGGTCACATTTTGTTTCAAATAGAAGATGAGGATTAATCG
>APFE031037581.1:0-15953 GCA_000404065.3 Pinus taeda | reverse complement strand
AGAAAAGGAGAGAGTGGGTCTCCCTGCCTGAGTCCTCTTGAAGGAATAAAAGACTCCGAGGGAGAACCATTAACCAAAATTGAAAAGCTGGAAGAAGTAACCAGGGCCATGACCCATCTAACCCAGTTGTGATCAAACCCAAAAGAAATAATAACTTTCTTGATATAGGTCCAATTCAACTTATCATAAGCTTTGGCTATGTCCAATTGCATGATCATTCCAGCCTTCCTATTGCTAGTCAGAGAGTGCACCACCTCATGTGCTTGAATGATGTTATTGAGAATTTTTCTACCTTCCACATATCCAGATTGTTCCACAGAAACTAGTGTATGAAGAAGAGGTTTGAGTCTATTTGCCACAACCTTGGATATTATCTTGTAAACCACATTGCACAAAGTTATGGGTCTAAACCTATCAGGAGTTAGAGCCAAGTCCTATTTAGGGATCAGGGAGATAAAGGAGGTCTTAAGCGCTTTCAAAATAGTTCTATTCATCTTGGAATCTTCTACTACATTCAGAATATCCCATTTGACTATATTCCAGCAAGCTTTAAATAAATCCACATTGAAACCATCAAGGCCTAGTGCCTTACCATTCTACATTTCTTTGAGGACCTCACTAACCTTATCTTCAGTCACTGGCCTATTAAGGTTGAAATTGTCCTCTCTAGACACTAGCATAGGTATATGTCATGTTAAGTCCCTGATGGAATGTTCTCTATCTGAAATGGTTACCTTTGCTATTCCTCGAAAGTGCTGAACGAGCACAAATTCCATTTCTTCATGAGAATTGAGAAGATTACCTCCCTCGTCCTTGATCGAAGAAATCATATTATGAGCTCTATCTGCCATAGTGGATCTATGGAAAAATTTAGTGTTTCGCTCTCCTTGTTTTAGCCATTGAACTCTAGATTTTTGTTTCCAAAATATTTCCTCTTTTTTACATAAATTCTCCCAGTCTTGATGATATTTTGTAACTTGATCACTTCTGAATTTATCAAAGCCATCCGTCATAAGGGCTTGGTTGAGATCTTGCAATTTACCTTCAACAACTTTTTTTGCTTCAAAAATATTGCCATGTTCATTCTTGTTCCAATCCTTGAGCCTGAGCTTGATGTGTTTTAGTCTTTTTTGAAGAAGGAACATTCTTAAGCCCTGAATATTCAAATCTTCTGACCACCAGTTGGCAATGTTGCTGATGAAATCTGGGTGGGAGAGCCAGATATTCTCAAATCTAAAAGGTCTATTCCTGGGGGTACCAATGCCCTGAACCTCCAATTGAACTGGCCAGTGACCTGAACCTCCGAAAGGGAGAACACTTGCTATCATTTCCTTGTCAATGAGCATAAGGTCCTCTGAGATTATGAATCTGTTTAATTTTGAGCCAATCTGAGACTCTCCTCCTCTTTTATTGTTCCAAGTAAAGAGACCATTACTCGTTACAATGTCCACTAGCTTCAAATTATCTATAAAGGTTTGAAATGCTAAAGAGTCCTTGCTTAGAATTCTAGTTCCCCCTTTTTTCTCTGAAAGTGATTTGATCATGTTGAAATCACCCCCCAAGATCCATGGTATTCCTACATGTCTATCTCTGAGATCCTCCAAAGAATCTAGAAACCTGACTTTATCATCCATTCTTTGGGGGCCATATACATTCATGACCAGGTAGGTTTCCTTATCTCCTACAGGCTGAATGACCACTGATAAATAATATGTAGATGTCTCAGCATCTATTATGCCAATTTTTTGGGGGTTCCAAAGAGTGAGTATGCCTCCTACTGTATTCTCTGCTTTGACTTCCAGAAACTCAAATTGATTAAGCCATTTGCTATGAATTTCTTTTATTTTTTGAATGGAAAATTTAGTTTCCTAGACGAAGATCACATCCGGAGTTTCTTGTTTCATTTTATTACTAAGTAATCTTTGTTTTCTTTTGCTACCTAGACCCCTGATATTCCAAGAAGTGAACTTCATTATTAAAGATTTGTAAAGGAGTAGCTAGTTAGGTCTTTCATCTTACCTGAATCTATCATTAGCTTTCCACATTCCATCAATAGCTCGTTTTTCTTTTTCCTGCCTCTTTTCTTTCCTAGGTTTCTAGGTGTTAATCCTGGTGTGGTTTTCATAGTTTTCACACCTTTGTTTCCCTACCTTTCATTGTTTCTTTGCCTCTCCCACCCTTTGGTCTGAGTTTCCAAATGAACAGCTACTAAACCCTATTGAACTCCTCTAGAGGTAACAAGTCTACCCCTTCCCTGGTTCCTTGTTTCAAGAATCCTTCCAGATCTAGGTTTTCTTTATCAAGAATCTCCTGTAGTTCGTGATCCTCCATTTCCATCTCACCCTGGGTCATTTCCTGGTCCATCTCTAGTTCTGCATCACTCATCATAGTTTCTTTTTGTTTATTAGTATCTTGTGTTTGTTCACCATCTTCTTCTTTCTCCTCCTCCCCTGGAATTCCTCCCTTTGCCTAATCTGTTTTAGTTATCACTTCTTCTTCTTCGAGTACTTGGAACCTATTCTAACTGGCATGTTTCCCTTCTGTTTGATGTAGCTTTGGCCCCTTTTTGCCTCCTTTTCCTTTATGTACCACTTTGTGAAAGCTTTCAGTATCTTTCACTGTGTTAGCTTTACTCTTGTTCTCTATTTTACTGAGAGGGTAGTCTCTGAATAAGTGCCCATGCTCATGGAATTTGTGACATCTGAATGGAATATGTTCATAATCTACTATTTGCACCCATTCTTCATCAAACACTTCCAAGATTACCTCATCCAGAAGAGCTCCAGAGAGATCCATCTCCACATAAATTCTTGCAAAGGAAGTGTATTTTCCCCTTCTAGTTGCCTTAGAAGCTTTGACAAAACGTCCTAACTTATTTCCTATGGCAGAGAAGGAGTCCATTTGCCAGTAATCAAGAGGTAGAGAATAAAGTCTTACCCAAACCGAGACCAAAGTAAAAGTCTCATGCTCCGAGACAAAATTCATAATCCATGGTCACATATAGAGGCCTGTTGCTGCATAAAAGTAGGGCCCTCCTTCAAACACTATGTCCTTACTTTCAATATTCGCAAACACTACATTGAAGAATCCCTTTGACCCAAGATGTAGGTCTATACTTCCTTTTGTTTTCCAGTGGTATTTAATCCACGTTTGTAAAGATTTTTCAGTGGGCCATAAACCCATGAATTTACAAATGATTGCATATGTTTGCATGTGGTCCCTATGCGCTTGCAGAGCAGGGTCATTTAAAACTACTCTGGGTGTGATCACAACTCTGGGTTTAAATGGTCCCTTTTGTGATTTGTCGTTTGTTCCCTGTTCCTTGTCTTTTCCTCATTTTCCTTAATGCTATTATTCTCCCTTGATTTAGTACCATCTTGCTCCTCTTCATTGTTCCTTTTCCTTCCTTCTGAAGGACCTCTATCTTTTTCTATTGGTTTTTTACCCCTGTTGGCCACAACCTGCTTGTAGGAGGGAGTGGAGCTCCCTCCTTTGCATCCTTCAATGGAGAACAACCTCTGCAAAAGCTTGTAACCCTAGCTATGCACCCATTGACCTCTCTCTCGATTCATCCCAATCGTTAGCTTTCATATGACCAAAAATCCCATTAACTATTTATAAGTTACTATGAGAATAGAGCTCAATTTTAATTCACAATTCAATTCAAGGACAAATTAAATAGGAATTTCTTGTTGCCATTTCTCAACGCTCCCTCTCAACACGAAAGGTATTATCAGCTACTGGCCTGATCCTATTTCTGTGAATCTCGAATTTAGATCTTAACAATTCCTTTGCCAAAATGTGAGAATCCTGCTCCTCTGTGGGAATGTACTCCAGCAACCTAATCCACCTCAATACACAATCTCGAAGATGATGATATCAAATATCAATATTCTTGGACCGATCATGAAAAACTAGATTTTCAAAGAGTTTGATACAACTATGATTATCATAGTAAATCACAGTTGGATCCATTTGTTGACAAAACAAACTAACTAGAATCGTCCTCATCCAAATGGCCTCAAATGTTGCTTGACTTGTAGCCATGCACTCTGCCTCTGCCAAACTGAGTGAAACTGACCTTGTTTCATGCTATACCACGAAATAGTTACTGACCCAATACTTAAGATCCCTCCTGATGTGCTCTTCCTGTCAAATGGACTCCCTACTCAATCTGCATCAGTGAAGCCTTGAAGCTTCACTCCCTTTTTCTGTATTTACCATAATCCATCATGAGTAGTGCCTCTGGGGTATCTCAACACATGTTGCTTGGACGCCTTCCAATACAGCTTGGTAGGCCTAACCATTGCTTGACTAAGCTGGTTAATTGAATAGCGCATGTTTGGTCATGTTTTCAACAAATAGATGAGTGAACCTACAAGCTGCCTGTAAACAGTAGCTTCCACTACTTCACCTGAAGTAACATCCTCCTTCCTCCAATTACCTACTAGAGGTGTCTCCATGGGTTTACTTCGCTCCATGGGGAACCTCGTGAGTATCTCATTGGCATATTTACATGCCTAGAAAGTAATGCATGAGACCCAAGTCCTTGATTTCGAACTCTCTTGAAAGACTTGATCAGATTATCATCACCTGTCAGAATCAAATCGTCGACATATAAAACAATAATCAACATTTTACCTTCCACCATAATGTAGTATAGGTTTGCATCTACTTCACTTTTTGTGAAGCCCAACTAAGTGAAGTAGTTATCGATCCTAATGTACCGAGCATAGGGTGCTTGCTTCTGCCCATACAACACTCTCTTGAATCGGCACACATGTGAATCACGGTCAAAGGTCTTAAAACCTTCAAGATGCTCAATATACACCTCCTCCTAAATCATGCCATTAAGGAAGGTTGTCTTTACATCCAGCTAATGTATCTTCCAACCCATCTACGTTGATAATGCCAAAATTCATCTGATTGATGAGTGCCTTGCAACAGGAGCAATGGTCTCATCATAGTCAATCTCCTCTACCTGTGAAAATCCTTGGTCCATAAACCTGGCCTTGTGCTTCTCCACACTACCACCTTCTACATTCTTTACCTTGTAAATCCATTGAGATCTCACCACTAACTTGTTACGAACAATGGAGTTATACTCCTCCACCAAGGCATCAACCCAAACTAGTTGTTGCATTTCCCCCTCAAAGGGAGATGGCTTTGTCTCAACACATCCACTTATAAGATCCATGTATCTAGTGTACCTCTCAGGTAACCTCCTCTACTTGCATTGTGATGTGGGTGCTCCCACATTCTCTCTCGCATCATGCAATAACCTGTCAACCTCTCTGGTGCACTTTCTCCCATCTCTAGAAGACTCTACCTGAGTGGTTGCCTCCACTCCCGGATCCTTTGCATGTGGTTGCTCCACATCAATTTGAGGCTCCTCAACCTTAGGAGCCAAAAGCTCCTCAACCACATGTAGTTGAATCTCCCTCTCAATGGAACATCACATCGTCTTATCTTCATCAAATCTGACATCCTTGCAAACCATTGTCATCTTGTTGGTTGGCAGGTACACCCGATAGTTGTGAGGTGTATCAATGTACCCCACAGATATCCCCAACTGCATATGCCACAACTCACGGTTGTATCATCTTTGCACCGTCACTGCTTTCTTACTCAAGGAATCACAATCTCCTACCCCCAACTTATATAGATTCTTCACCTAAATCCCTATCTTCTTTACCTAACATGTGGTTGTGTTGAAGTAACTCCTTTCCTTTACTAAAGATCACATCATAGCCTCTATCCTTCAGCATGGAAATGGATACCAAGTTCTTCTTCAACCTGGGAATACATAACATCTCTTTAGGTGAGAGAAGCACTCGAATCCCTCTAAAAAGTAACCACGCCCAACCCAGTAGCACCATACCTCCCATCGTCACCCATATCGATATGCATCTGGAGATCCTTCTCCTCCATGTCACTGAAGATATCCTTGTCATGAGTCATGTGGAATGACGCTCCATTGTCTAGGTACCATACATTACCCAACATTGATGACACCATGCATTCAATGAGGGTAAAGTCCGATTCAAATTGAGAGGCAAAAACCTCGCCCGCTGCTTCTCCTGAGGACTTCTTCTTGGACTTCTTAAGCGGACAATTTGTAGAAAAATGTCCCAGCTCATGATAATGAAAGCACTTGACTTTCAACATGTCTTCTTCTTGCTCCATGACAATAATTTGATTTGGAATGGGACGCATTCCCTTTCCCTTTCTTTGCCTTACCCACTAAGGCACAATTTTCCTCATCATCAGTCTTTGATGAGGAACTGTCTTTGGTGTTCCTTCGGATCTCTTCCTACATTAAATCTGACCACAGTCATTCCCAATCTGGTATCTTCTCCCTCCCATTAGTAGATTCCTGCTAACTATGAAAACTCTTGGGGAGCCCTAGTAGAGCTAGGCTCACCATATCATCCTCGGTACCGTGATTCCAACACTTCCAAGCTCATCATGATAGTGAGTGAACTTGGTTAAGTATTTCGGAATGGTGTCACCCTTTTTCATCTTGATTTTCTTGAGTTTGTCCTTTAGTTCCAACTTCTTATGGTCACTATTGTTCTGAAACAGGTTCGTTAATGCTTTCCACATAGCATACATAGTTTCTTTCCATGGAGACTTGAGACAATTTGGTCTCAAACTCCCTCAAGGATTATCTGCCTCACCTTCGCCACACACTTCTTCCATTCAGTGAGATTCTAAGCATCCAATTTTGGAGGCTTAGGAATGTCTTGATCAATGAATTCCTTGAGGCCATTATCTTCCAACACTTCTTCCATCCTAACCTTCTAGGCTATGTAATTTGAGCTTCCTTCCAAGGAATACTCGAGTCTCAAACTGTAGAAAGCCATTTGTTGGCCTTGAAGTATGAACTGCAAATTTGAATTTCACTTGTAACCCCAAACTTGAAATCTCCCCTAGTATATTTTCTTCAGCTTCAATACCATGTAGATTTTCCTGTAGATTCACATCTCATGTAATGTACTAAAACGAAAGACAAGAATCTACTCTACTCTCAACAATGGAACCCAATATTGATCGATGAAACAATAATCAGCAAGAGGAAGAATATCAATGACACATAACACAATATTTCTCTAGGGAAAGCCACTGCTCAAAACCCTGACTATATATATTGCATTAATCAGGAAATTTGAGAATAAAATACAAAGCTTCTTCTCACTAGAACAATTCCTACACATGTATGATAAACTCTCTGCCTCATAAGCCCGCTCAGGCCAACACTTAGCCAATTATGTTGCCTACCAAGCCCCTTTTTCCTTATGCAATTCCTAAGAGGATTAACCCATATTTAATTGGGAAATCATTCCTTCATAACTGTACAATCCAAAACTAGGTCCTTTATTGATTGCATGCATGATTTGTACAACTCGGAAAATCATACAATTGATAGTACACTGTCCCTACACTCTAGACTCAACTAGGTATTTCTCTAAACTAACATGCATGAGTTTTTCTTGAGTGAATCTCTAGTTAGCTGGTGGCACTGAGGATGCACTAGTGCACCAACTCACTACTAGACTTCTATTAGTTCCTCCAACAGTTAGAACTAGTTTAACATACTATAACTCAGTCAAACTGAGTTATCTAATAACAACTCAATTAAACTCATCTAGGACCCCTAAAATTTAGGGATCACACATACATGACTAAAGAAAGACTTCCAACTCAAAATTACTAAGTTAATTAAATCAATTAAACTTAATTAACTATTTACAAGTTGCCATGAGAATCGAATTCGATTTTAATTCATAATTTAATTCAAGGACAAATTAAACTGGAAATTCTTGTTGCCATTTCTCAACAATAACTGAGATAAAGCATGATGCGTGGAGGCAATGTGTTAAGTGTGAGTCGGCACATCAGCAAGTTTTGACAGGAAGGGTCGTAGGGAAAGTAACAAGTTGAAAACCTTATCAAAACCCTAATAGCCCAAGGAAAATAGGAGGGGGGACCCAAAATTTTGGATATGCCTAAAAACAAATGGTGTTATTGTCACAGCTACAACAATTCGAAAACCACTAGTAGAGTCTAGCATCTCTTCCAACATCCCTATCATCGTTCGAGTCTGGACAATGATGCAAAGAAGTATTGAACAATCCCTATGGGTAGCTCCTGCATTACCTTGACCTTTACAAATATGCCTTTCCCCTGTGTCTCAGCTAGATCCTGCTAGTAAGTAATCATCCAATTAGAAGTTCACACATGCAGTAGTTGATGATGATGCAAATAATGAGGCAGAGGGCTTATTATATTCAGAATTTTTAAAATAAGTTTTTTGGTATTTCTTTGTTGCCAACAAGCCTGGAGAATAACCTAGAGGAATCACTTCTAGAAATCACAAACATTTCTCCGCTGCCATGGAGCCTGGTAAATACCCCACTGGAGTCATTGAATTGCCTCTCTACGCAGGAAGTATTTCTCGATCCTTTACCGTTTATTTAATTTCATTTTCTTTCTTGCATGCGTTTGAACTTATTTTTGGGTGTTCATTGTGCTAGAGCGGATGAGGAATCTCGACTTATTTCACGAGCAAGAGAGGTTGTTCCTTGTTTGAAAGAAACTAAAATATATTCTGATTTAGGATTTCCCTCCTTCCAATATTCCACATCTCATATCCAATTAACAAGTGAACAATGAAAATAAGTCATTGAAACATTCAAGAACACACTAAGCACAAGGTTCAGGTTATGGGTATAGGTCTTTCAAACTGATTAGGGTTCCCCACGAGCAACCTATTCTTATTTTCCTGGTTAATAAGTTAGACTCATAAGAGAGATATCCAGGATGTAACTTTGATGATCGGTTCTAAAATAAGCGACCACTTGGAGTAACCATCACAACCACACACGATCATTAGGTCTAGGGTTTTAATACTAGGGAAAGGTGGCTAGCGAAGCTCTTCTAGGGTTTAAATGTGTGTGAAGGTCAAAGTAATCCATTTACAGTTTGAGCATGCGCAAACAGGTGTGAGAAAATTAGCCATAGCATCAAAGGCTCAAAGGCTCCAGGTTTGTGAAGGCTCATGCAGTTTCCTGAAATCTAGGGGATAATGCAAGGCTAGGTCAATGATGAGCATGTGAGATGCTAGAAGACGAATGCATGATGTAATGCAGTAGGAAGGGCTTATGATGCTATGCAATGTTGTGTTATGTAAATATGTGGAAGAGATAATCTAATTGCAGATAAAAGAGCCATGGAAAGATGTTATGCACGCTATGCAAAAATGAGCAATGCAAGAATGTGAATGTAAGCTAATGGAAAATCAAATGTAGGAAACTAAAGTACCTATAGTAAGGAAAAAAAATATAACAAATTTAAACCCTAAATAAAATTCCAAGGAGAAAACCTTAATCATAAAATTAATAATAAATGCCTAAAGCCTAACTAGTCTAAACCCTAAACCTTAATTTAACCAGAGAAGAGGTTGGGTCATGTGAAATCAAACTTCCAATGTAGCATCTGCAGCAGTTCCTAACTTGCAAAAACAAATATATCAACGATTAGAATCTGTAAAAAGAATTGTGCCAAAACCAAAATGCTCACCTATGAAACATGCTCAACAACAACAAGGTCATGTTGTGCTAGAAAACACCATTCAAGCCAAACTAAAATCCAATCCTGGTAAACAAAATCACAAACTTGAAATTTATAATCATCCAGCAATGACACACATCCATTCATTCTGAACCCTAAATCCAATGTAAATGAAGCAAGATGTTAGCTTCTAGCAAAGAAATCCAATAGATAAGATCCTTCCAGCCAATCGACAACCTTGTCATGATATTGAGAAGGATCAACTTGATGAATTTGAAAAGAGGGGTTTTCGTCAGGTGTAGCTGAGATACAAGAGGATTCAAGTGTGGAAACCCTAATCTTGAAAACCTTGTTTGAATTTGTCCATGGATTTCGTTGAGGGTATGAGGACCTGACATAACCATCAACAGAAGCTTAAGTGCCTCACCATCCTGAAAAAATATCTAAACCTTCAAATGGTAAGCCATAAAATATCGCTAGTCTCACAAGGTTGAAAGGTGAATGCATATGGTCATCATTAGTTGTGACATGACAAATTTCAGTGACAATTTTGTTGATTAGATCAAATGTCTGAATATTGATAGATTGGTAGTTCAATAGACCAGATTCTTTAAATTCCCAAGAATGAAATGAATCAACTGAAAGAGTCTCAAGAAAAGGAGAGGTTATGGGATTGGTACCTTCACATGTAGAGGATTGTAATACATCATCTGCCTGTATATGCTCAAAAACCATACCGGCTAGGAAACAGTCAAAAATACTTGGGACAATGATCAGTGGACTCCCTTCAATGAACAAATTAGGCTATAGAGGTTGATGCATATTAGTTGAAAGGTGGTGGAAAGACGTTTTCGAAGAAACCTCACCAAATTCAGAGGCTTTCATAGATGATCTTGCATCCAGAAAGATGATCCTGAGAGGGGAGTGATGTGTGGAAACCCTATTTTAGAAACCCTAATTTGGCTTGGTTCATGGGTCTCATCAGGAACATGAGAACCTGCCATAACCATCAGCGGAAGTTGAAGTGCCTCAACTTCCTCATGAATCCCCAAACCTTTGAAAGGTGAATCATCAAATTCATGTGGCTTCTTAGGATCAACATATGGGTACAAATGATAATCACCTAAGGTGTGAATGAATATGTCTTCTATAGATTGACAATTGTTGAAGCCACCAGTTTGATTAGGTTGGGTACTTTCTCATAAGGATCTTATTGGATTTAAAGTGAAGAGGAACCATTGAGAAAACTATCTTGGATTGGCCAATATGTAAGGCCTTTTTCTTCACCTATTAAATATTATAAAAGGAAGGGGTTAGGAACAAGCGATTCGATATCATCATACTGTGATTATGGAACATCACCCCCGTGTACATGATTTCACCCAAAAACAACAGGATAAATTTTTGAATTATTTGCAGAAATCGTTGGTGTAGTAGGATCATGAAATAAATTTAGGTATAATTGATGAACATGGTCAGATGAAGGGGCACGAGTCGGACCAGGAGTCACATCCTACACATTAGTGTCGGCCATAGGGAGAAATGGATTTGTATGCATGTCATGGCCCAAGGACTTGATAGGGCAGACAACTTTATCTAAGACAAGACCCGAGTCATTGTTGACAAGTCTAGGCATATGTTTAACGTGCCTGAGCTAGGTTTCATCAATAATGAAATATGTCGCACCAACATAATTTTTACATTCAATTCAAAAGGATGTACAAGATCTCCAAAGGAAAGACAATTTAATTCATTTCCCTGAAAGCACTTTTCATAATCTGATTCATTTATGACCAAAATTTCATTATGTAACAAATCAAGAGGAGGATGAAAAATATCACAAGCAGTAATTTCCTCCTTAAATGTTTGAGGTTGTTCCCGACTCAAAGAGGTAGGCAAGACGATATTAGGAATAAAACCTAGACACTTTGTAATTTTCCAATTATCATGATACTCATAAGAATCATAATTCGTTTCAAATTGAAAATGTTTCAGAGAAACGAAAACCAACCGTTGAAAATTTTCACTCAGATATATACAATCAACATCTCCTTTAGGAAATTAAAAAAAAATATGAACAAATATAGCAACAAAATCCTCTAAATATTCTTTAGGCTTCATCCTAAGCTCATTTATCCTTCTAACCACCTCTTGAAAATTGTACATGTGAAATGTTTGTCGAAGCTTACTGATGAGTTTCTCGAGCGAATGGATGGAAACTCCTGACAATGTGTGGCACCATCTCTTGATGCAACTTTCAAGGGTGACGGATAAGAGAACATAAGAAAACTATTCACTGTCAATCTCGTAACATTCACAAAACTTAAGGAAATAAAAAATGTGCTCAGTTAAGGATGTTCCATCCTCACCATCAAACTTTAATTGAGACAAGTGATAGACATGCTCATTTGGGATTAAACATTGATGAATGGATAATTCAAAGAAGCACCTCGGGAGCAAGATTCAGGACAGAGCCATTTACAGATATGAGACTAAACCGCAAGGTCCAAGGGCTCATCTTGTCATCTGGCCCTCCTTCTAGCGTCAGTTTGTTGATGGGCTTAAATTTATAACCAACAATCAAGGGGTCTCCCTAGTGTGAAGTCCCAATTAGACCTCACACCATTTGGGATAGGAGCCCCATCCAATATGGGGGCTCGGTTGCCACCATGAAAGTTTCCACAGTTGGTTATCAAATGAGAAGGTGTCAGAATGGGGACAAGGACGAAATTCCCAAACAGTGAAACAAATCATTCCAAGATTGACAAACTTCAAAAAGAGGCACAAACAAGTCTCAAAAGTAATAAGAAGAGATATTCCATGAGAGGGATCAATAAGCCAAAACCCAATCAAACATACATAAACAAGAACATGCCACAAGTTAATTGCAAAATATTTCATAATAGATCACTGACATGGAAAGAAATAAGTAAACATTGATTTGAAATCAAAACATACATGCAAGAAATATGAACCAATCCATAACATATTGAGTATATGAAAGCACACAAAAATATAGTGGAAATACCAGACAACCAATACAACCACCATGAGTAAGCATGGGAATCAATGCCAAACATGAACATCATCTTACTAATGTTGCTAGGACTTCACGTACATATCTTGCAACTGTTCAAAACCCAATAGTGGAACATGGGTTGATCATACCATTGCCCAATGCAAAAGCCTAGCCTCATTGCAACTCCACCCTACTAGCTTCTACGAGTTGAGTTCCTCTAGCTCTCAAGAATACATCAACTATATAATCCTAGCCTCAACTCAAGTGCTAAATTCCTCCCCCCTCCCCCACCCATTTCGATGAGGTATGAGGGTCTACTTATAGAGATGATGAGGGTGACTTTTCACATCCTCCTATGGCCTTTCATCTACCCTTGTGACTCTTGGACTTCCTCCCTACCCTCTCAAGAATATTGCTTGTTACATGCACATATCTATTAGCATCATGATAAGAAACATTTACATGGTGACAGAGGAGAAGACATGAGGAGATTATGGAGGGTTCTTTGAAACCCTAAAATCCTTGTTGTTATTGGTGTCATTCCTTTGAATTTGTTAGGTGTTTATGAATCTTGCATGGATCCATCTTGCTTGCCAATGGGGAACCTGGTTGCAAAACTTCTTACAGGCAACCCTAGCTCTCTCCACATAGAGTGAAAGTTCATTCTCCTTCACCTTGCAAGAAAATAACAGTAGTTATACCATTGGTAATCGAAGAAAAATACCATAAATGTAAAAATAGATAAATAGACAATAATAATCCCGAAGAAATGAAATCAACTGCGGACCCTTGGATAGTCCTTTCTCGTGCTATGGAATTTCCAAAATAAGTGGCTTGGCAGAGTCTTCTTTGACTTCGTCAAATATATTTTCATTTATGGGCTTGCTCTCATCCATGAGACAAGATTTTAATGTTGTTTCATTGTTCTAACTCGCGCATGCATATTCAATTCAAGGGGATGCACTACTAAATCTTTCTTTAGGAGATCCATAGAGGAGTAGCCCACTCCTCTATGTTGTAATTCCTTCAATGGCATCATATCTTCCATGTCGTTCTTCATGAGTTTAATCATATAAAATCCAAACCCTAACTCCTTCCTTTCTTCCACAAATCAACTTTGCATACTTGAAGATGTATATTAGGGTTAGGCAAAGAAAACTAGTAGGGCCTAGGTGCATTAGGAATTGTATTTCTCCTTTAAATTTCTTGGAGGCATCCTTCAAAAGGTTTTGAGAGTGTTCTTTCAATACAAATCATCGAACTTTTGGAAGCTCACTTTAAATGTGAATTATTTCTTCATACCTAGAGGAGAATAGCCAGTCCATGCTCGCAACAATAACACATAAAAGAGGCGACTACTTCTTTTATTAATCAACCAATCATCAGTTCCAACCACCAGGCTTTAAATTCATTTCCATCTTTGGTTTGACAAGGTGATCAAGTATGCATTTCTTCACCTAAGAAATGTTGGGTCCAAACACGAAAGACAACTCACATATTCTCTTTATATTATCATAAAGGTGCACATATTTCATGAAACCTTCAACATTCTCATCTACCCTTGTTGCTGGTGGTATTTCCAAAGCAAGGCTCATGCGTACACCATGTGTTTCCACAATTTTTTGGAAGCTTGTTATTGAAACAAATTTAGAAAAGCTTTCACTTCCCATGAACTTATTTCGGTATCCCTTCACATGACTTTTCTTCTCACATTCACATGTGGTTTGGACCTTTCCAAATATAATCTCATTTCCTAGTGTGAGATAGGTCATACTTTTTTAAAACAAAGTAGGTGGCATTTTGAGGGCACAGAGAAGGTCGTAGGCAGAGAAAGAGTTTCTTGGAAGAAAATGCAACCCGTGGAAACTTCAACAAGGAGAGTGATTTGTAGGGACCGCATAGTCGTAGAAGATGGCAATTCAAACTAGCCACTAATTCTTCCATGAGCAATTCTGTGACTCAATGACCCTGGGTCGCATGGTTGTAGAGAAGGTCATGATATATTTTATGGCTATGTTTCTAGAGTGCGAGACTATGACTCTGCGACCAATGTGGCAACACTCCTCAAATGGAACAGAGGTCGCAAAATCGAAGCTAGTCCAGGTCACATTGAATTCCTTAATCCTGGGTCTTGCTCTATGACTTTGTGATGTGAATGGGTCGAGAGCTGCTCCATGTTTGGATCATCTATGCTATTTGGGGGATGATTCCATCCTACGTGAATTTTCATGCATCCCTTTCTAACAAGAATAAATTGCATGTTATTACTTCTTGTATTCACCACAAAATACTATCTTTTATCTCCATGCCCTGCAAAATGTGATGACTCGCTAGTTTTTCTATATTGTTTTGGAATGCCTCTCGCACAATAATTATGAGCTAGGAACTACCCAATGTCATGCTAGCAGTCAGCTTAAACTCTCGATGAAGCCATGTCATTTGAAGTCGCAGTCTCCAAGCAAGTCTCCACAAAATTCTTCTCTACCATATGGATCAACTACGCAGGGGATATCTAGTGAACTTGTTGGACAGAATGCACCCCTGAGTAGTGCATGAGCGGAAAATGGTTTCTGAAGTCAACCATAAATAAATCTTAAACATTTTTGGGTGCATGTAATACAACTACATTTCCCTTTAACGCTTCTTTAATAGTGCACGACCTCTAACTACATATTTGTGTGATATTTTGAACTATCCACACAATTAGTTTGTTAGATTCTTCATGCATTTTTATCATTTCTAAATCATTGCATCCTTTTTCGTATGGTGCATTCACCTATTCGTCATGTTCACTACCTGAGTTCCCAGATGCAACATTCCATGTGTCCATATGTCATTTAGTTTTGAAAATAGATGGCATGTGTGTACATATGTGTTTCACACATATTCCTTTGATCCTACTTGTCCACCATGATAAACGTTACACAAGTCGCATTCTTTAAGTGTTCCCATCAAGATAATCATTGAATTGATCTTCCATGCTTTCTTGACCTTCAGTTACATTGTGCCCATTCCAATGTTGTGTGCAATGGTACACTCATGTCAGGAGTCTCGACCTCCCTTTGCGATTCAGCATTCCCTTTTGAACAGTCAAATTTGGTGGTCAAATAAAACCTCTTCAACGCAATGCTTGAAACATTTTTTAAAGGTATGGTTTGAGATCACTTTCTAGTGCATCATTTGAGCAACTCAACATTGATTCCACTATAACCCTTCTCACCATCCTTGAATGTGATGTGTATCCTTGTACCGCTTTAACGAGAGGCATTTTAATAATTACTCCATAATGAGTGCTTTCCTTATTCCTTGTAATAGCACTTAGGTTGAGAGAAAGACTATGGTGGAGTTGTTTCTAGATAAT
>APFE031037578.1:0-11203 GCA_000404065.3 Pinus taeda | reverse complement strand
ATTATTTTAAAATCTTGCATGTGATTCCTTCTTTGACGGCTTCTGCAAGTCCCAATATAATCGACTTTTGGCTTTTTTTCCACTTCCCAATTTCTGGTGGTCGATTCTAGAAACTTTGGCCATTCCTTCCCCACCACTATTTTCTAGCCATATTTTCCAAAATTTCTTTCCAAACAATAAGGACCCAACATGCCATCAATGTCCAAGAGGTACGAGTGAAGCATTATTAATGTCTTTGAAAGGAATATGCATCACCATCAAATGAAAGCTACAAAGAATCAAGTAATGTCTTCTAACATTGAGATAAGAGTCATTGAAGCATACAAAGTGGACCATATTAAATGTTAGAGGCATATAAATATATTACACAAAGTATCATCTTAAAACTTCTCACTAGCTTATAACTTTATACAAGTTTCCATATTTATATATTGGAGGACCATCAAATACCCCTATCACATCCTTCCATCCCTAGGGTGAGGAACAATTCCTAGGCTGACCCTTCAATTAATAGTTGTAAGTAATATGTGATATGGTTTGGGGTGTACTTCATGAGAGGTGTCATAGTATGATACATGAATTATGCAAGCCTATCATCCTTGAGCACCTTTGAGGAGGAAGTTCTTGCATTGCTTGAGTAACCTTTCCCTTGGAATGGTTTTTGCACCTTTAACTTTTCATTTTTCTTTGCTTTGAGTTGGTTTGCTTAACAAACTTTCATCTAATTTCAATCCCCTTTTAGTATGAGTATTTTATCACTCATAGGTGTTGGAATTCTTCTTTAAGTCCCTTTTACTTTGATAGGCGTGAAAGCATGGGACTATGGTATTGGCCTCACATGAGGGGGTAGAGTCCAAATTAAGGCTTGTATTTTCATTTTAGGTTTACACATCGCCATATTTTTTTCACTTTTACGATTGTCATATGATTTAATCATTCTTTTCTTTTGTGACTAACAACTCTAAGGAACGAAGAAGAAGAGTAAAAAGAGAAACTCTAATCCTTGGGAAAGAGGATTCCACGAATCCATATGTTATTATTAGAGGCACTAAGGAGAAAAATAAGCTTATGTTCTCTTGTGAAATTTGCAATAAAGACCATGTTAGCCACCCATGTCCACAAATGGAGGAGATTCACCAATATATGGCCTAACACATAGCTCAAAAACAACCTATAGCCTTAATAAATCCTTTCCCTCTACATCAATGGAAAATGATTGTCTCAATCCTTATACCTCTATAAGGGGGCAATTTGGGAAATCCCTTGTAAGGGGGAAATTCTCCAGTGCCAACATTTTCATGTGTGAGCAATAAGCTCATTAAGACCTAAGATCATAATTATGATGTTCCTACTATTGGATAATATGTAAATTATCCATCTATGTCACAACTCGTGGTGGTCATATACACATAAATAAGTCATCTAATAAGACAATTCCTTATCCTTAAAAATGTGTTTTACAATATTGTTAAGGACTTTACATCAGGGACCTTGTGCTACCTCTCCCTTGGAATTATTTCAAAGTTACCCACCATAATGAAAGGAATTATTGAATGCTATTGGTAGAATCAAGTCCTCATATGCTTGTTTTTCTACATTTAATATTGACCAAGCTAGGCCCAAAGTTTCTCATCAAATTTCATTTTAGATCCAAGTGTCTTTGTATCAAACAATTTTTTTGATGTGTTGTTGATGAGGGTGGCTCCATTTGTGTCATGTATTTGTCTAGTCGTTGGAGAGATTTAGGTTCTCCCAAGATTTATCTATTGGACATGCTATTGAAACCAATTGATGGTCACTCATTCAAACTGCATGGAGTTATCATTGTCTTTTTAGTTGAATTGGGTAGAAAAATAGCCTCACCTGAAGTAGAAGTGGTGGATACATCCCTTTACTATAATATTCTATTAGGAAAAAGTTGTAATGGTAGTGGTGGTATCTTATGTGTTTCATGTGATTCCTTTCCTCATTAGGGAAAGGTGACCACCATTAATCAATTGGATTATTACACAGTTTACTCTAGGACCAACACTTAGAATAATATTCCATTTATTGCTCATTCCAATGTCACATTTGATAGTATCAATATAGTGATGTGTAAAGATTCATCTCTTATTGGTAACTTCACCCTCCTTCCATCAATATGTTATACATACTTTTCCCTTATATATGCAATATCATCCATTGCCACTAATTTTATAGCTCCTTCCTCAACATTACCTATGAGTGAGGATTATAGGTCTTCACACTCAATCCACTTTGAATGGGGTTTTGTTGGGGTGGTGTTCAATTCTTTCAAGATTTTAAATTTAGGGTTGAGTATGCCTTTGCATATGGCTATAATTTCTTATAAATCCATTCAAATGACCTTCACAAACCATAATTAAAATCTTCACCCTTGGAGGAGTACGATTAATTTACTTCACCCATTTGGGCCATCAACCCACATAACTCCTATAACTTCCTGAATATTATGTTACCTTTACATAAAACCATCTTCAAAGCATTAACTAGTTAAAATGTCCTTGGAAAACCATGCAACATAAGGCATCATCTTTTCTTCCGAAGCAAGTAAAAACGAGGTTCCCCTTAATAACCTTATTTCCCCTAGAGACCATGATTGGTATTAATGTCCCATCCTTACATTTGATCTTGATAGCACACTATTACGATTTCATGGGTACTCTAATGGTCAAACCCTAGATGTTCCTTCGAAGGTCTTGAAGGTTATTCCTATCATTTGAATCCTCCTTCGGTTGCTCCTCTCAAGCTCTCTGGTGGTTCCGGGGTGTCATCATGCAATGAAATCCTCACCTACCTTTGCAAATCCTTGCTTATTTCTACTAAAAGCTGAGTGAAAATGATATCAATGTTGCTCCTATTTTTCCTTGTAGAGATTGGGCCTAGTTAACAAAAACGCTGTCAGGTGGGTCACGGGGGCTTCACTCAATGAACCTCTGACATATCACGTGCATTCGTGGCATACTAAAAAATACCCCCAATTCGACTATATATTGGAAAATACATCTAAAAATCACATTATATAAACCCCTACTAATACGAACCCGATACACCTTCCCAATTTAAAAAACCCCTACTTTCACAACATATTGTAGGTATCCATTTTTCATTAACATTTTTTATACCTCTTTAAATTTTTTCATTAACTTTGAGTTGCATTTTTTATACTTGCCAATATAAAAACCCTTTACCTCCTATTATATGTTCAATATATTATGTCATTTTTTCTTCAAAATATATCCCCCAAAATGAATGCACATGGTATGGTATTGCTCTCTAGTAAAGCCCCATGAAGTTGGTGTGAAACCTGAAATAGTATGAAGCAGTTGCGCATTAGGGGAGAAATTTAGAATAACAATCTTGTTTTTTCAAATTTGTTTTACACATAGGAATTCAATAGTTGGTTGAATGGTGTATTTGACCATGAAAATCTCTTTGTTGGTTGATGTGCAGCCAACTTATATAGTTTTTGCTAGGCTTTAATTAATTGTAATGTGAATAAACAATTGATTTTGTTTATGTTTGTTAAATTTTACCAATAATGTGTTTAATGATGAAAAGATTTTTGCATGTAGAAGATATGTAGCCAACCTAAAAGATGTATAGTTTAAGTTGTATAGTTAACTTAACGATGTATAGTTTAAGTTGTATAGTCAACTTAAACGGATGTATAGTTTAAATTAGGTTTTAATTAATTGTAATGTGAACAAACAATTGACTTTGCTCATGTTTATTAAATTTCAGAATATTCTTGAGTGAAAGATGTATAGACTAAATTAAGCTTTAATTATCTACAATATAAACATCAAACAATTGACTTTGATCATATCCATTAAATTTCATTTTTTTTTTAAATTTAAGTTCAAACTACCTTTGAAAGTTGTCTGACTGACATTCAATGAATTAGACCTTGACATTTGCTATTAGTCACTCTTCGTCTGAATCAAAAGTGGGAACCTTAACAGTGACCCAATCACTGTGAAATAAATCCGACTGGTGCTGAGATTAATGGAAAACTTTTGTCTCAATCGTCAATGCCAAATAATTCTACCGACCTTCATGCTCATAAAGTAGATATGGGTGCTAAACAGTCCAATGTGGGGATAGATTGGGATGGATTTAGCTGTAAGTTTTGTCTGTATCCATGGCGTTAGGCCACCAATTTGTCGGTAGGCTCTGGTTATTAGGTGTATTCTTGTTGTGTCACGTGTCTTAAGCTCTAAATCCGATCCATCGATGGAATCTTTTTAATTTATTTTTGAAAGTACGTGATGTGCTCAAAGAGTACGGTGAAAGGAGGAAGATCCTGGAATTATTTAATAAACAGATAAAGTATCTAATTATTTAATAAACAGACAAGGTAAACCTGGAATTATCTAATAAACAGATAAAGTATCTAATTATTTAATAAACAGATAAGGTATCTCGTGAAGTTTCACTATATCATTCTTGGGATTTGTACCTAGGATTTCTTCTGTGTGCATTTATCCAATAACTGAGCCACAACGGAGGAAGATAGAAAAGGTTTCACTTAGTTGAGTTGGCATACTTGAGTTGGCAGATAGAAAAGGTTTCACGGTCACACTGAGTTGAGTTGGCATACTTATCTAGCATACTTATCTTGTGTTTGTTATTAATTTAGCATACTTGTCTTGTGTTTGTTATTAATTTACCTCTTATTTAGCATACTTATCTTGTGTTTGTTATTAATTTTTAATGTTGTAAGTTGCTAAATGATGCAATTTGACAGATGTAAAATAAGAGGGTTTTTTTGGGCATGTCAATCAAGGTATTTTGTGAATGAAAACTCAAGCCTTTTAGTAGATATATTACATTATGGATTTTGAAAGGTAGAAGAATTCTCAACTTAGGGTTACTTTTCATGTTTGTGGAGAAGTTAATAATGAATATTTTTTTACAATAAATTATATAGTTTTTAGTATGGAAAAATTAATGAGCAAAAGTTAGGATACTTGACATGCAGAAATATGTTTTGTTTCTTAAGTTGTTTACCCTTTTTTATCAGGGGAATATATTTTTGAAGTTAATGTTTATGTAAATGTTATGTGTAATGTTTTTATTATTAATTTTGTTATAACAGAGAGTGTAGGATCGGGTTAGAAAGTTACTCGGATATAGTTTTAATGAATCAATTAATATTTAAATTTTCCATTTAAAATAAACAAAAACTTATTAATAGAAAGAGAGAATAAAATGAAAAAAAAAAAATTATTGTTAAAAAAAAATAAAGAGAATTTTTTGTCAAAATCAAATCCTATAAAATTTGAATAAAATTTTAACTCATATAACTAAAGAAAACAATATGATTCACTTAAGGGATTAGAATTCCTATCCTAAAAATCTTTAGAAATTCCTTGATATAATGGACAGCATTCAAATACTTTCTATAGATGAAATATAATGGAAAAAATTTAAATACTTTCTATAGATTATTTTTTCTATAAAACACATAGAGTTAGAGATTAAGCTACTTGCAAACGAGAAAGCTAAGGATATCAACAGATAGCAAGAAAAAATCTTAAAAATTAAATGGTGCATGATCCTTCACATGCAGAAGCTCTTTAGCTCAATAATCAATATTCTCAATGTAGATTAAATGTGTGTACATACCTTTAAAAACAGGGATAAAAACAATCCTTCTAATTATATAATCATTGCAATTAGCCACAATCCCTCTAATTATATGATCATTGTAATTAGCCCCCATTTAGGTAAGTTATATGGAATTATTTTAGAAAAGAAGGTCAACTTTGGCTAGGAAGCCATATTAAAGAGCTATAGGGCAGGCTAGATTTAGGAGTTATCCTTCAAATGTGGACCACTTTGTTACCCTTAAGACCAATATGAAGGAGTGTCACAATAATAAAACCAGTCTCTTGTGTTGTTTTGCTGTCTTAGAAAGAAAATTTAGACCATGCCTATGAATGACCTTTGGAATAGATTAGAAGAGTTGAAAATTCATTTAAGTTGATATTTCTTATGTTATGATTGTATGAAAAGACTATTGCCAAGTTTAGGAACATTCGAATTATTAAAATAGATGATTGTAACATAATACTTAAGCAAGGTTGTCCCCTATCCCCTACCATTATTGGCATATATATCAACAAGTTAGATGGATTTCTAGAAGTAGGTTGTGTCAACCCAAATCTAGTTGGTATAGTCAAATGGGGTCTCCACTTCATCAACATGTTTCATAGTTCCTACATTTGTGGGATATTAAACAATACATATAATCTCATTAGATATCGATAAACCTCCCAAAATTATTTTGTTGAATCCCCTTTCCCAGTAAGTCTTTTTAATAAAAAATAACCCTTATTTTTACCAAAAATCTCTTTCTTATACCCAAACCTATAATTTCCCCTTATGTGGACAACTCCCCCCCCCCCACCCACCTTATTATTCATTCTCTTTTCCACTATTTAAAAACCCCCTTTATGCATGGTAAGATATTGGTCAACAAGACGAAGCCTACATTTATTTTCTTTATCCTTCTTCTTTGTGTTAATGATATTGTTATTATGGCAAGAAGCCCCTATGATATCAAGAAGAAACCAAAAGTTCTCAAGGATTTCAACTCTAGTATGGGCTTGATAATTAATGCCAATAAAATGAAGGTTATGCAAAATTAAATCCAAAATGATCACTTATGCTAATTTTATTTTATGAACTAATTTTTATTACAAGCTTAACTATAACTATAGCATTGAGAAAAAAAATAGATGGAAAGTGAAAAACATACTATGGACATTAAAACAATTGTAAGTCAATGGGCCTTTAGCTACAGACTAATAAGAAACTCTTATGTGAGGCTCTCGACCCTTCTATTATATGATATGGTTGTGAAGTTTGGTATTGCAACATCTTTAGAGAATCATGGAGAAAGATAATGAAAGTCTAAGAGTATTTTTATGACTTATAATCTCAAAATGATAGGAAATACACCATACATATCCTACTCTTAGAAGTGGGGTTTTCCCCAATTTAGAGCATGCTTATGACTAGGTACCTAATGTACAAGAATAAGATAAACAACATGGAAGACATTAACCTTCCTAAGATTGCTTCAAATTATAGTTGAGACTGCTTGTGGTTCAAGTGGGGTTGGAATAATGATGTTAAATCCTAGGTAAGTCATTAAGGAATAAAGGAAGAGGTTACTCCATATAATAATGATAATATTAAAAATATTATAACAAAACTCAAAGAAAAAATGTAGTGCAAAAAGAACTAGAAGATAAAACAAAATTAAGATAATATAAAGAGGCGATCAACCATAATCTAGAAAATCAAAAGTATCTCTATGTTTTGATTAGCATTAAGAAGAAAACCAACATTATTAAAATAAGAACAAAGTCTCATAAACTTCATTGTGTAATTAGATAGTAGAAAATTATGAAAAAATTTAATGTCATTGTAATACTAAAAGATTGAAAATAGAAAACACTTTTCTCTTAAAATATATCACATACATTTATAATAAATAATAATTTCAAATATATATTATAATACTGACCTTAATTTTAGCTTTAACTTATAATGATTTAAAAACATTTTTCTTAAATATTTTCCACCACATAAATAAAATTCTATAACTGCTCAAAACTATAATGATTTAAGAACATTTTTCTTAAAACCTTTCCATCACATAAATAGAATTCTAAAGCAATTTAAATGATTCTCTTATTTTTATTGATTATCTGTAATAAAAATTAAAATATTTAATTCTTACACTTTTGTGAATAGGAAAAAATCCATTACTTCGAAAAGTCATGAAATCCGATTTTTTTAAAATGTTATTCAAACTTCATTGTTTATATTTTCATGGGTACGTAAAAGACAAAATTATATAAGGTTAATAAAATGGTTTCGGTTAACAACTCATATTAATTTTATTATTATAAATATTTTTTTTTATTTTTTATTTTTACTAATCATGAACATAATGATAAAAACAAAATTATTTAATCCACATATATAATCCTTATACATCATTCTGCAGGGAGAATATTTAGTTAATTATCGTGTTACTTTTTCGTTTTAATAATTAGATTTTAACCAATATTAAATAAGGGAAAAGTTTCAGTTTATATATATATATATATAATATATATAATAAATTGTTAATTTCTAAAACAATAAATTAATTGTTAATATTAAATTAATTAAATAAATGGTGAAGAACCACATTTCTTATGGCTTATTTTAATCAATAAACTTAGAAACTATAGTTTAATTTATAACTTATAAATATTTATTTTATTAATTCGATGAAATACAATATATTAAATTGTATATATAGGTAAGGAGTTCATTTTCTATTCTTAACTTATTAATCTAAAATAGATTATCAATTTGTATATAAATCGTTAAGTTATTTAACACATTAAAGCACTAACCTATTAAACCATTATCATTCATTTCCACTAACTTTTTATCCTTTGACACTAATTCATAACTCATGAACTTCTAACATTTGAAAAATGAAACATATGAAATTTGCATTTGAGTACTCAGTTATGTCTATCCATCAAAAGGTTCCTTGTGTTGTGCAGCCTTATACGAGATTCATGCATGCCTACATAATAATGTTACAATGCCACTCAACAACTACCCTAATATGATGGATCAACCTCATAGAGTCTTTCATAGCTCTGCCTAGACATGAGATGTCACTGAGATATCTAGTGCTTAGGTAGGATCCTAAGGCACTTATTCCCTCTTAGTTTTCACTACAACCTAAACATGTTTAGGAGAGGTTTTTATAAAAGTTTTTAGTATTACAACATTTAGTACAATTATAAAAAAATATGAACTTAAACCTTCGCTGAAATGTTAATCAATTTTTTCATAAAATTTTAATAAAATTTCACTATAACTAAAAATTCCAAACAACTTAAAATTTAATAGTGTTATTTTTATTAGCATACTTATATTAATAACATACATCCATACACCAAATATTGGTGTATATACCATAAATACTTGTACAATAATATTTGATTTGAAATGAAAATTCAAAAATATATAATATCCATAAGCGCATATAATATATTTTTGAAGTCATGATCTATATTAAAAATAGAAATTCATTTATATCAATAATATGCATCTACATCCCATATTTAATACATACAAAGGTTCTTAAAATATATAATATGAAGATGAGTTTGCATATATATATAAAATGAAAGTATTGTTGCATATTACATTTATAATAGAATTAGTATGTATATTACCTTTTGCACTTATATATACCGTGGAACAATGATGGTCATGATAATGGCAATGACATTGTTAAAAAGAGAGATTATTTTGTTACACATTAGTGTCACTTACTCTTTTATCATAGTTAATCACACTAGTGTGTAAAGCTCATTGAAACATATTCATGTATAAATATTTAAGAACTATACCATTTGGAGTTTCAATGGATTACGATACTAGTATATATATAAATATTATTGTTTTATGAAAAATCATTGATTTTATTAGTTTTTTAATATTTTTTAATATATTAAAAATTTAAAATAATATTAATAAAGATTATTTTAAAAATATATTAATAAAATAATTTATAAACGAGTAATATTAATTAGAAATCATCTGTATAAAGAATATATAACATTTATGATTTAAATTTATTCTTATGAATAAAGTTTAAAATAAATAAATAGCCCTAAGAGGTTAGGCGCATTCGGTCAAATCAAGGTGCTTCACAACAATGGGAGGTTACCAGGGTCCGAATCCTTGAAAGCCTCTTGGGGTTTAGGTCTAGTAAAATTAGGCCATAGGGAGTGTTATGCCCTTCGGGTGGCGTCCACTCAGAGAATTTTAAAACCCTGGAGCGTAGCGGCGTACCCACTTGACTCAGAGTATCCGTGAACCAGTAAGTGAAAAAAAATAAAAATAATTAATAAAATAAAAGAAATAAATAAAACTTTATTATTTATTGATGATTTTGGTTTTGAAAATAACAACTATTTAGTTTTTTACATAATGACATATAAGAACCACTCCCAATATTTTTGAAACCCATTCCAATAATTCCAACATTTTTGGGATCCTCAGAAAGGGAAAAAAATACCCCCAATTTGCTTAGAACAATTCTGGGAACTTGGAAGCATATTGAGAACTTCAACATTAAGAAAATGGGAGATTAGGAACAGGTTTTAGATATAAATGGCTCTAAATTAAAATTATACTTTGATATTAATAAAGTTCCATGTTTAATATTATTATATTTGTTAAATATTATTATATTTGTTAGCATTATTATTTTTCAATGTATTAGTAGTTTCCAATTTATACATGTATTAATTGTAAGTTCATGTAGATGCTACTATTTGCTCTAGTGTGATAACTATCATTTTATTATATGTTGGGTACAGGGGCTTCACTGAGGTACAATACTATACCATGTGCATTTATATTGGGGGATGCATATTGAGGAAAAAATGACATAATATATTGGGCATATAATAGGGGGTAAAAGGTTTGTATATGTTGTGTATAAAAAGATGGACCTCAAAGTTAATGAAAAAATATAAAGTGGTGTAAAACATGTTAATGAAAAAAATGGATACCTACAATATCTAGTGAAAGTAGGTTAATTTAAATTGGGAAGGTGTATTGAGTTCATATATGTAATAGGTTAAATAAAATGATTTTTAGAGGTATTTTTCAATATGTAGTCAAATTATGGGAATTGTTTAGTATGCCAAGAATATGTGTACTATGTTAGAGGTTAATAGAATGAAGCCCCCATACTATTGGGCCTTTTCCACTACTATATATAGAAATACCCTCTTATATCTTCTACATAATAGATCAAATATATCTAATACATCACTTGGTCTTCCATCCTATAGAATGTTTTTGGTTTCTATAGTAAGATATTAATTCTTGGAATAGTGTTTTCTATATTTTAATGGTATTAGAATTAGGTTCTACCAATTTCAAATTTTTCCACTTTTAAAGTTGGAAGATCTTTGAATCTGGATCAAATTTAAACTTATCACTACATGTTTGTATTTTTACTTGTAGATATGTTGTTTTTTCTTTTATTGGGTGAACTCTATTTTCTCCTCATGTTGTTTTTCTTAGGAAAATACTATTTCTTCTTCTCAATAAATTTACCACAAAAGCTAGATTTTAG
>APFE031037564.1:58744-68854 GCA_000404065.3 Pinus taeda | reverse complement strand
AGTTTCCACAACTCAAAACTCTAACCATTGAACTTCTCAATCTCTATCTTTCCGCTGCTCGCCATCTTCTTTCACCACCAGAATTGATCTTATAGATCTCCCACTGAACAGGGTTTACCACAGGCCCGAGCGAAACCCCTCAGCAACAAAGGCGTCCCCTTGAAGCCAAAACAACTCTGATACCAAATGTAGGCTTTAACCCTGTACAAAAATCACCTGCATACAAATTCTAAATTACAGGAAAAATAAAAATGCGAGCGCATAACACATAAAACACATATACACAAAGATTTCTCACTGGATCTCAAAACCGGGACTACTAGCTTGATTTTTCATTATTTTATTTCAATATTACAATACATATTTATACATGCTGAAGCATCTAATACCATGGACCGAAAACCATAAGTAAGTTCGCCCAACCTAATATAGGGTCCAAAATTTTTTTCCCCGGGGCGCTGCCCCAGACCCCGTAGTGGGGGGCTACCTGCCCCCCTCAAACCCCCCGAACAGGGGGAGATGCTGCCCCCCTTTTGACCCCCTCGCTATGCAATCGGCGCAACAAAGGGGGGGCTCCACCCCCCTCAAACCCCCTAGACAGGGGGGGCTGCCACCCCCCCTGTAACCCCCTCGATGCGCAATCGATGCAACGAAGGGGTGCTCCGCCCCCCCTCTAACCCCCCGGACAGGGGGGGCTGCTGCCCCCCCTGTGACCCCCCTGCTGCGCAATCGGCGCAACAAAGGGGGTGCTGCTCTGCCCCCCCTCTAACCCCCCCGGTTCACTACGTAGGTTATCGTGGAAAAAATATAACACAACCCAACAGAGATTAATAAGGTAATGTGAAAGTATCTAAGAGAACTGGAAGTGGAGAAGGGGGAATATTTGTCGTGAAAGTATCTAAGAGAATAACTAATTAGATACTCAGAGAAGAGTCGTTGCCCACTGCGGGGCACCCTTTAGTTAAACTAATATGTAAACATCATAAAACCCAAGGAGAACCCTCGTTACAAAAAACTAACAACTATCTTAAACATATAAAATCTTGACAGAGGGGGGCCTTAGAATGTATGAACAGGGTCTATAATAACCATAGAGTCCAGTAGCATTTCAATCGCTTCAAAAAAATCACTAAACATTCCAGGCCTTAACTCTATGAGCTGGGCATTCAAGAAGAAAACCAGGATCCGCTAGAACCCTTAACGATGAGAAGAGGCTTGCACATACTTGGAGCAACTTATAGGATCAAGGCATATCCCCATGATAGAACATTAGAGGTGGTGCCTCGCATCATTGCTTGGAAAACTGGAGGGCCCCTAGAAGCACTTGTAACAAACCCATAAATTGCATTATCATTTATGACAGTGAGCAAGAAACAAAAATCATTGCAAATAGTTGAATTGATATAGGGAGGAAAATACCTGTCAGGGCCGCACTGCGAGCTGAATCTACCACAGAGACAGATCCTTGAGGTTGTCTTCTAGCTGCAAAGGAGCCACATTGGATAGCCTGCAAAGGTTTCATAAGATAAGTTAGATAGCCTAAGGCCAAACCAAATAGAAAAATACAATCACAACATCTGAACATAGGTCTTTACCCCTAGATTAACCGAAGCTGCTAGAAAAGGGCTCTTTTGTCAGACGAGCTCGAGCAAGCATAACCATCGGTGGAGCGACGATGCTAAGAAAGGATAGACAGTTAGTGAGCAGACAACATATGTACCGAGATCTGTCCCTGTCAGCGCTCAGGAGTACAGTAGGGATTAGATTAGTGTTAATGTAAATCTCGTCAATGATAAATGTCAAGCATGTGGTGTACAGTAGCATTCAATTGCTAAGTATTGTGACGGGTATAATATTGCAAACAATAAATAATAAAAGAAGTACAATCATTTTAGAGTGATTTTTTATGGCATGGTGATTAAAGTTTATATGTTATATGAATTGTTATAGTTTATATGTGATAGGAATTTTCTAAGTAATTTTTTATTTTATTTTTATGTGGAGACATGAGAAGTGGTATCAGAGCACTCAGGTTACAACATTGAGGCCCCTAGAAACTAATGTTTGATAGTATGAGTGATTTTTTTTGTATCTCGTAAAAGAAGCTAGAACAACTAGCATGAAGAGAACATGCAACACACCGCATAGGACCATGGCGAGTTTAGGACCTGCATCTTTTCAAGAAACTAACTCTAAATTATGGGTGTAATTGGGAGAAGAACCATGCAACACTAATACCACCATTCTGGAAACGGTGCAAGAGTTGAAAAGTGAGATGACACGGTTGAGGGAAGATAATTAAAGGCTAGTGTAGGAGCAGGAGAAGATTATGAAAAGTTTGTCAAATAGGCAAAATCAACGTTAGCCAATCCTCAGCCCAGAACACGGACATATGACCGGGAAACAAGAATATCAGACAAAATATCTAGAGATGGAAGGAGGGGAAGAAAATCAGGAAGAAACTTGTGATAGTGCATCACAACACAAAACACATAAAAGACAAAGGATAGAACTGCAAGGAGAATTTCAGAAAATAAAACCGCCCCTTTTTGATGGTGAGCAGGAAGAGGCAGATGAAGCTTGGCTTATTAATATGAATACGTATTTTTAGCGGTATGAATAAGATTATAATTTAAAGGCTCACTTGGCCATCTTTCAGCTGCAAGGGAAAGCCACCTTGTGGTGGGAGGAAGTAAACACTGTGCGTGGGGTAAATGAACAGAACATAACATGGGAAAAATTTTAGAGGTATTTCAAGGAAAAATTTTAATTGAATAATTCTATGACGAAAAAGAAAGAGTTTCATGAATTAAGATTGGGACAACTTACAATGGATGAGTTTATTACAAAATTTACATCCTTACTTCAGTATGTACCTTACATTCGAGAGGAAAAGGTGAAGGTGCAACGATTTATTAGTAGTTTGCCGTTGTTTATGAAGGAGCGTTTTGAATTCGACAACCCAAAAACCATGGATGAGGTTATAAGAAAGCCCCATATATGTTATCAACAAAGCATGCAAAAGGGAGATGTAGGAAGGAAATGGACTGATAAAAAGGGAGTTAAATTCCCAGTTGGCAGTAAGGGAACCAAGTCATAACTAATAAAGGACCTCACAAGGGGAAAATAAACCTAAATCCTAATAGAAATCAGACCAGATTTAGAATTCCCAATGAATCCAAGTCCAATGAGCAGTCGGGCAGAACTAAAATTGAAATTGTAGCAAGACCCCTAGTACAATGTTGGGGATGTGGAGGGCCACATTACATAAAAAAATGTCCCAATCACAAAGGAATAGAACAAATTTTGCAGATTCGAGAGGCATCCACTATAGGAGAAGTGGCTCGGAGCATCCCAAAAATCAATGTTTCCCTTGAAGACCATCCAGGGGAGTACCAACCAACCATGGTGGAATTCGAAGGTAAAATTTTTGACCAAACTATATCTCTTTTAGTTGACCCAGGAATTACATTAAGCTATGTTATTCCTAAGATAGTTGATATCTCTTTTAGTTGACCCAGGAACTACATTAAGCTATGTTATTCCTAAGATAGTTGATCAGTGTTGTTTACAAGCTGTCAAATTCAAAAATCCTAGGTTAGTATAGTTAGCCACAGGGGTAAAAAGACGAGTGTTGGCCAAAGTTAGCAACTGCCAACTGAAAATAGCAGGTTAGTCCCTGATGGCAGACCTAAAGGTATTGCCCCTAGGATCTTATGACGTTCTAATAGGCATGGATTGGCCGGAAAAAAATGTTCCCTCGTCAACTGTAAAAAAAAAGCTATCCACTATATGGATGACGAGGGAAAGAGGCAGGAAACACAAGTTATACTAAGGCCGCTAAAACTAAGACCAATAATCACCTCACAGTTAGAAAAATGTATCAGAAAAGGATGTTAGATTTATGCAATTCAAGTGGGATATTCCAACCCAAAGGAAAAATCTAGTTGTTTAGAAAATATACCGGTAATATAGATTTTTTCGGACGTATTTCCTGAAGAGATTCTGGGACTCCCTCCTAAAAGAGATATAGATTTCACCATTGCACTGATATCAGGAGCAGCTCCAGTGTCATGAGCTCCTTACCGCATGAGTATACCAGAGTTGAAAGAATTAAAAATGCAGTTACAAGAACTGCTGGATAAAAATTACATCCCTCCCAGCGTGTAACCTTAGGGAGCCCCAATGCTTTTTGTTAAAAAGAAGGATGGAACTCTATGCATTTGTATGGATTACCACCAACTAAATAAGATGAATATTAAAAATAAATACCGTCTACCATGTATAGACAAGCTGTTTGATCAAGTGAAGGGTGCGACAATGTTTTCAAAGATAAATCTACATTTGGGTTACCATCAGATTAGCATCAAGGAGGAAGACATAGCAAAGCCAACCTTTAGAACTCGTTATGGACATTACAAGTTCGTCGTGTTACCTTTCAAGCTAACCAATGCTCCTGCAACCTTGATGTGTCTCATGAAAAGTATATTTCATCAATACTTAGATGAATTTGTGTTAATTTTTATTGATGATATACTGATTTATTCCCGCAATATAGAAGAACATAAAGAGCATTTTAGAATAGTGTTGTAGACTCTTAGAGAACATCAACAGTATGCTAAATACAAAAAGTGTGACTTATTTAAGGAACAACTTCAATATCTAAGCCACATCATTACCAAAGATGGAATCGCTGTGGACCCAGAAAAGATAAAGAGTATAATGGAGTGGCCCGTACCAAAGGACATGGTAGATATAAGATCATTCATGGGTCTAGTTGGGTACTATAGGAGATTCTTTGAAGGATTTTCTAGAGTGGCATACCCCATTACCTCCCTGCAAAAGAAGGGAAAAGCCTTCAAGTGGACCGCTGAATTCCAGAAAATCTTTAACTAGCTTAAGCATTTATTAACCACCGCACCTGTCTTGAGCATTGTAGACCCAAATAAAGATTATGTAGTATGCTTAGATGCTAGCAAGGAAGGGGTTGGAGGCATTTTAATGTAAGAAGGCAAAGTGATTGCCTACAAATATAGGAAACTCCAGGAGTACGAATAGAAGTATTCAGCTTATGACTTAGAACTAACAACTGTTATTCATGCACTAAAAATGTGGTAGAATTATCTAATGGGTAAGAAATTTCTCCTAATGACTGATCATGACAGGTTAAATAACTATTTTAAGCAACCCACTTTGAATGCTAGGCAAGCCAAATGGATCGACTTCTTAAGTGGTTTTGATTTTGAGACCAAGCACTTGAAGGGTAAGGAGAATCAGGTCGCCGATGCTTTGAGTCGGAAGGTACACTGTATTTATGAAATATCTTATAGTGAATTACGGATTAACTTCCAATAGTTGATCAAGGAGGTAGCCGGGCAGGATCCAGAATATCAGTCTTTATGGCAGCAAGCTAAAATTGCAAACAACCACGAACAACAATTGGGATACAAGTAAACCAGGAAGGTAAGTTGATTTATAAAAGAAGATTGTATGTGCCTATCTAGAAAAATATTAAAGACTTAATTTTGGATGAATATCATGAGTCCATATGCAGGTTACCCTGGCTACTAGAACTTGATTATCGTGATAAAGAATGCTTCTGGCCTGGGATGAAGAAGGATGTAGCTGAGTATCTAACTCCCTGTCTGGAATGTCAGCAAGTGAAAATAGAGCATCAACATCTAGCTGGGTTACTTCATCCCCTACCAATTCCAGAATGGAAGTGGGAGATCATTTCCATTGATTTCATTACAGATCTACCTAGGTCCAAAAAGAAAAATGATTTGATAATGGTGGTAGTGGATAAACTGAGAAAATTTGTACATTTCATACTTGTGAAATCAACCTACAAGGCTATTCAGATCGCCAATATATTTATGCAAAATATTTTCAGATTACATGGACTGCCAAAATTTATAATTTTTGACCGCGATGTACAATTTACATCGGATTTTTGGAAACCTTTATTTGAGGGACTGGACGCGCAGTTGAATTTCAGTATTGCATGCCAAACTCAAATGGATGGGCAAATCAAACGAGTGAATCAAGTGGTAGATGACATGTTGCGAACTTATGTGATGCAACAACCCTCCAAATGAGAGGATTACCTACATTTGGTAGAATTTGCTTATAACAATGGCTATCATACGTCATTGCAAATGAGCTTATTTGAAGTGTTGTATGGATGGAAGTGCTGAACCCCTTCAAGTTGGGGAGGGTTGGAAGATAAGTTGATGTTGGGACCCGAGATGCTAAAAGAAATTGAGGAAATGGTCAAGTAGGTTCGTTCCAATTTAAAGGCTGCTCAAGATTGAAAAAAGAACTTTGCTGATCGAAAAAGAAATTTCTGGGAATTTCAAATTGGAGATCACGTCTATGTAAGGGTACGACCAAAGAAAAGTACATTACAATGGAGCAGATGTGCCAAGTTGGCACCTTGATTTTGTTGCCCTTTCCAGGTCTTGGCATGAATCGGACCAATGGCCTACCATCTTGCCTTGCCCAACCATATTCATGTGCACAACGTTTTCCATGTTTCTATATTGAAAAAATATGTTTATGATCCTAAAAATATAATTAATTAGCAATATATATAGGTAAAATAATTTTATAATATGCCAAAAACAAAGCATTAATAGTTAAAGGAACTGACTAGAATATATTTTTTTTGTTTGTAGGTCGAACCAAAAGGTGAGTTCTTGGTCGAACCTCTTGTTATAATTGATCAAAGAGAAGTAATATTGAGGAAATGATCTATCACCCAGGTTAAAGTGAAATGGAAGCACTTTGAGTTGGAAGAGGCCACCTAAGAGGATGAGAAGGTTATGAGGGAAGCTTTTCCGGGTTTGTTTGCAGTAGAAAAACATCGGGACGATGTTTGATTTTAGGAGGGGGAGATGTGATGTCCCCAGAAAAAATGTAATTATTTTATTTACTGCAGTAAAAACAAAGATTGGATTTTATTATTGTTAACATTTGAATTATGTATTAAATTTTGTTAATTATGAATCATTTAAAACAAATATGGAGCATTAACAAATATTGTAACTCTCTTTCATATCAAGAAGTTGGGAATAGGTAGTTGCCTAACCCTAACTACTTCCCTGATTATGAATTTTCCAAGAAGGGATCAAGAGGGTAATGTGAAAGTACCTGAGAGAACTGGAAATGGAGAAGGGGGAATATTTGTTGTGTTGGAAGGACAGGCAGATTGTGAGTTATGTCTGGTGGTGACCAGATAGCTATGGGTGTTGTGACTGGTCAATCTTGCAAGAAAACATCAGTCTTGTGGGCAAGAGCTCGTGGGGAGGCTTGGACCTGAAGGCAAGTCTCATGGTTGGGAGGATAAATCTGTAAAGTGAAGTGGTGATTTCACAGTTAACTGACATAAGTCTATATCTAGGTAAGTACTGGATCCATTGTATTTAATTAAAACTATAAACTGTACATGTAGTAACTCTTAAAATTAGTAAACTAGATGGTTTGGGGTACCTGTTTGAACTATGTTAATATAGAAAGACATAAGTAAGATAACCTGGGTAAACCCTAGGTATGAAAGAAGAGAAACTGTAGAAATTTTAATACAGAAAAATACAGTATTGTGAGATTAACAGAAGAAAAATCTTTCGTTGTACATATATATAGCTATAGTATGTATAGCAGAAAAATACACAGATTTGCTAGATAGCTAATACAGTATATATGTCATTTCTGAGAATAAACATTTGACAAAGGAACAACATCATAACTAGATACAGATAGCTATTACAGTAAAAGATGATAATCCTGAAAAATAAACTTTTGACAAAAGAGGAATCATTATAACTAGACACAGAAAGCATTTACAACAAAGGTGTCATCTTTGGAAATAAGCACGTAGGCAAGAAGGAAAACATTAAGGGCCGAGCTTTGGGGCCATAATATTACAAATGTACACAACTATCAACCAAATTACATACTCTAAAATTTATTAACAGTCCATGAGGGGTCGTTTGCGACTGCATAGGAAACAGAGCAATGATGCCAATTATTCCATGTAACCTTGAGGCAGAACCATTGGCCAGAGACTACCCCGTTAAGGGATTATCACCCAAAACTTGACCAGGTTTACACACAAAAAATATGTATTTAGAACATAGAGAAACAAAAACCGAAGTTGAGCTTGGTCAAGCTTTCGACATGAGCAGAGCAATATGGGCAAAGAATAGACATTGAAATTCCATTTCCAAAACCAAAGAGTTGAATTAAATATTATTCCTGCTTCAAGATTTAAATGCAACAACACGAGCCAAAATGGGATTAAACCCTTAGAAGCAAATCCAGAATGATAGCTAGGAAACAAACTCTCATTAAAATCAACTTTGCAAGCAGAGCATTCAGCAAAGAAACACCTAAGAATTTTAAATTTATGAATATACATATATACAGAGTTGTGATACAAATTTCGAAGTGCTGGTTTAAGCCGAAGAATAATTAACCAGAGATTCAGAAAAGAGTTGTTTCCTGCTACGGGCCAGTCTCTAATTAAACTAATATGTAAAGTTTATAAAACCCAAGGAGAACCCTCGTTACAAAAAATTAACAACTATCTTAAACATATAAAATCTTGATAGAGGCGGGCCTCAGAACATATAAACAGGTTCCGTAATAACCATAGAGTCCAGTAGCGTTCAATCGCTTCAAGAAAATCAATAAATGTTCTAGGCTTTAACTCTCTGAGTTGGGCATTCAAGAAGAAAACCATGATCCGCTCTAACCCTTAACGATGAGAAGAAGCTTGCACATACCCGGAGCAACTGATAGGATCAGGGCATAGCACCATGATAGAACAACAAAGGTGGTGCCTCACATCATTGCTCGGAGCACCAGAGGACCTCCGGAAGCATCTGTAACAAACCCATAAACTGCATTATCCTTTATGACAACGAGCAAGAAACAAAAATTGCTGCAAATAGTCGAATTGATACAGGGAGAAAAATACTTGTGAGGGCTGTGCTGCAAGCTGAATCCACCACAAGAATAGAGCCTTGATGTCGTCCTCTAGCTGCAAAGGAGTTGCACTAGATAGCCTGTGAAGGTTTCATAAGATAAGCCAGATAACTTAAGGCCAAACCAAACAAAAAAACACAAACGCAACATTTGAACATTGGTCTTTACCCTTAGCTTAACTGAAGCTGCTAGACAAGGGCTTTGCCATCGGATGAGCTCGAGCAAGCATAACCATCAATGGAAAGAGGATGCCGAGAAAGGATAGATAGCTGGTGAGCAGACATAAGATGTATCGAGATTTGCTCCCACCAATGCTCAGGAGGACAATAGGGATTAGATTAGTGCTAATGTAAATCTTGTCAACGATAAATGTCAAGCATACGGTGTACAGAAGCATTCAATTGCTAAGTAATGTGACAAGTTATGAGGAAAATATTTCGGCATAATCACATAAAAGTACATTTGTAGTATTGCAAACAATAAATAATAAAAAAATTACACGCATTTCAGAGTGATTCTTTATGGCACGGTAATTAAAGTTTATATGCTATATGAATTGAATTGTTATAGTTTATATGTGATAGGAGCTTTCCAAGTAATTTTTATTTTTATTTATATCTATTGACATGACAATTTCACTTTGAATTTTTATGTGGTTAAAGGATGTATAGCCTAGGTAGCAAGAGTAGTTTCACGTTGAATTATTTCCATTTGTATATTAATAATGTTTAACTCTAGAAAAGTATGAAAAGAACTCTCGAGCTTTTAAAAGGGTGGTATTTATTTGTTAATGATTAGTTTATTTTTTTTCCAAAAATATTTTACAATTTAAAAAATATCAATATATAAATAAAGAAAAAAAAACAATAATTTATAATATTGATAAAAATAACTTTCAAAATTAATTATAATTAATTAAAGAAAAAAATAAATAAGATAAGATTCAAATGTTTCAAAAAATAAATGAATAGAAAATTACAAATTAATAAAAATTAATAATAAATATAGAAATTAAAAAAATATGTATAATTAAAATAATATAATTAACTTCTAATTTTATATATAATATAAATAAATATAATTCTTCTAATTTTAAAAGTATGTATAAAATAATAATACGTA
>APFE031037564.1:2384-45964 GCA_000404065.3 Pinus taeda | reverse complement strand
TTTAAATTAATTGGTGACCATGTTATTTATTTTGGTCTTGTATGTGGATGATATGTTGCTGGTTGGAAATGACAAAGAAATTATCAAGGATTTGAAGACCCAATTGTCTTCCAAATTCGACATGAAAGATCTTGGTGCTGCAAACTACATTTTGGGCATGGAAATTAAAAGAGACTAGGAAAAGAGGAAGCTCTGGTTAAACCAAAGGAAGTATGTTGAAACAATACTGCAAAGGTTTAATATACAGGATAGTAAACTGGTGAAGGTTCCTATTCCTGTAGGTGTGAGGTTATCTGCTGAACAGTGTCCCAAGACACAAGAAGAGGAAGAGGACATGTCCTGTGTTGCATATGTAAGTGCAGTCGGTAGCTTGATGTATGAAATGGTCTGAACTAGACCAGACATTGCACATGCAATGAGAGTATTGAGTAGGTTTATGTATAAACTAGGGAAGGAGCACTGGACAACAGTGAAGTGGGGTTTTAGGTATTTGCGTGGTAGTAGTGATTATGGTTTGTGCTACAAAGGAAGCTCAGGATTGGACAGATTGTTGGATATTCATGGATTTGTTGAGGTAGACTGGGTTGGAGATCTGGATTAGAGAAGATCTACAAGTGGGTATGTGTTTAACCTATTTGGAGGTGCAGTCAGTTGGATGAGTGAGAAACAATCTTTAGTGGCACTATCAACTACAAAGGTAGAATACATGGCAGCCACTCATGCAAGAAAGGAAGCAGTTTGGTTGTCGAGATTGTGTTCGAGTATGGGGTTAGTACAAGGAGCTATAAGGATAGACTGTGATAGCCAAAGTGCAATTTTCTTGGCAAAGAACCCTGCATATCATTCAAAGACAAAGCACATTGATGTTCAGTATCACTTTCTGAGGGATATGATAGAATACAAAAAGGTGTTGCTAGTAAAGGTGGACACTTTGAAGAATACTACAGATGCATTGACAAAACCTGTGAGCTCTGAGAAGTTCTCTTGTTGTAGAGAGACAATGGGCATTTTAGGGTTGGAAAAATGACTAAGCTCTCTTGTGGCCCTATGTGGAAAGAAAAAAAACAAGTGGGAGAATGTTGGGTTGTGTTATATGCTTTCCACGACTAGCCCACACAGTTAACCAGGGGATAGAGGGGGGGCAGAGCCTCCCCTTTGTTGTGTAGCGGGGGGGAGCTCACAGGGGTTTTGAGGGGGTACATGTACCCCACTCTATGGGGTCCAGGGCAGTGCCCCGGAAAATTTTGGTTTTGGACCCTATGTTAGGTTGGGCGAACCCACCTATGGTTTTGTGCATGATTTTCGCACATGTTTTTTGGACGCGATTGTTTTCGGTCCATTGTTTTGGACACGATGGTTTTCGTTCCATGGAATTGGATGCTTCGACATGTATAAATATGTATTATAACATTGAAAGGAACATAATGAAAAATCAAGCTGGTAGTCCCGGTTTTGGATCCAAGGGAAAATCTCTGTGTATATGTGTTTTATGTGTTATGCTCTCGCATTGTTTATTTTATGTGTTTTAGAATTCATATGCAGGTAATTTCTCTAAGGGGTTAAAAGCTATAGAGTTTGTCTTCTTGCTTTTGAGGCCCATAGACATTTGTGATCATGTATATCTCCTCATCACCTAAAGGTTGACATACCAAAGAAAGATAGTTGCTAGATGCCTCAACATCTAGGATTCCAAATTTTTGGGATCCCACGGCGTGAGAATCCTCCCATTGAGTTTTTTACTTTAACCTGTAGATAATCATACTTGATTAGCCATGTATTATGAATTTCTCTAATCTTATCCATCGAACATTTTGTCTCCTAAATAAAAACTATATCTGGTTTTTCTTATTTTATTCTATTACTGATATTTCTTTGTTTCCTTCTATTTCCTATGCCTCTAATATTCCAGGTTGTGAGCTTCATTAAGAAAGGTTTGTAAAGGAGTAATTGGTGAGATCTTTCATCTTAATTGAGTTAATCAATAGTTTCCCACATCTTTTCAGCAACTCATTCTGTCTTTTTCTTCCTCTTTTCCTGCCTGGGTTCTTTAGACATTGTGCCTGTGTCTCCTCCATCATTTTGACCCCTCTATGCTCCTGGATTTCATGATTTATTTTGACTCCAGATCCCTTCGATTGTGATCTCCATAGGAAGAGCTGTTGAACCCTATCATCTACCTCATTTGGCAGAGAGTCCACTCCTTTGGTCGTTCCTTGTTCTAGAAATTTCTCTAGGTCTAGATTTTCCCTATCTAGAATCTCCTGCAGTTCACAGTCCTCCATTCCCACCTCACTTGGAGTCATCTCATGGTCCCTATTTATCTCCATAATGCTTGAAAAATCATCCTTTTGCTGGTTGTTTTCTATGATGTCTTCCATGCTGTCATCCCTTTCCTTCTCAGTGATAATGTTCTCCATTTCCTGGTTTGTTTCTTTGTTTCTTTCTTCTTCTTATAGGATCTTAAAGCTATTGTGGCTCGGTTGTCTTTCCTCATTGATCTTATTTTGCAACTACTTTCTGCCTTTCCCTTTGCCCGTAACCTTAGTAAGACCCTCGGGATTTTTATCCACATTGGTTTTCACATTTCTCTCCATGTTGTTTGTTGGGTAGTCTCTATATAGATGCCCATGCTCATGGCATTTATGGCACCTAAATGGGATGTTCTCATATTCCACTGCCCGCACCCATTCTTCATCATATACTTCTAAAATTATCGCATCCGGAAGTGCTCCAGTTAAGTCCATTTCCACACATATTCGAGCGAAGGAGGTGTATTTTCCTTTTTGAGTCGCATTTGAGATCTTTAGAAAATGCCCCAGTTTGTTGCCTATTGTTTTAAGAGATTCTTGTAGCTAATAATCTAGAGAAAGGGAGTATAGTTTGATCCATACTAGTACCGATGTGAATGTCTCACGTTCTGGGACAAAGTTCATCATCCATGGCCGCATGTAGAGGCTTGCAGTAGCATATAAATATGGTCCTCCTTCGAACACTCTGTCTTTATCCTTTAGGCTTGTGAATACTACTGTGAAGAAGCCCTTAGATCCCAGATGAAGGTGTCTGTCCCCATTTGGCTTCCAGTGGCTCCTTATCCATACATGCAATGCCCTCTCTGTTGGCCATATCCCCATGAATTTGCACATGACTGCATATTCTATCATATGATCCCTATGCACTTGTAGCGTTGCATCGCTTAAGATGACCCGAGGAATGATGTTCGACTTGGGTTTGCAGAACCCAGTTGTCCTTATGGAAGTAGTTTTTTGACTGCCACCCCCTTTCTCCTTCTCCTTACTAGCTTCTTGTTGATCCCCTTCCTATTCATGAGATCTGTTTCTTCCCAATATTTCTGTGTTACTTGCCTCTGGTGCCTTCTGCAGAGGTTTCTTGAAACGCTTCTTTCCTGCATCCTTGCTTCTATCCAAAACTACTTGACTGTAGGAGGGAGTAGCACTCCCACATGCACGTCTTGCCATGGTGCCCAACGTCAAAACCTAATGCCAACCCTAGATCAAGTTACAGAGCCTCTCCAACCCAATTTCCTGGTATAATAACTCTTTCATTCATGTGTCCATTTTTAAATTGTTTTTAGTCATAATTTTTTTCATAATATCAAGCTTTAAATATTTTGAAAACTTAAGATTGTTTTGTAGTCATAATCTTTGGTTTTAATTACATGGTTAAAAAATAGTCAAGATTTTAATGTTTTTCTAAGTCATGATATTTTATCTTTAATGCTATGGTTGAAAACAGTTATAGGTCTTTTTTCTTAGCACCATGCATGAAAATTGTTGAAATTTTAACGTTTTTCAAAGAAGTGATATTTTAAATTTAATGTAATGCTTAAAAATCGTTGGAATTTTGAGGCTTTTCAAAGACGTGATATTTTATCTTTAATGTCATGCCTGAAAATCATTGGAAATTTGAAGTTTTTCAGAGTCGTGATATTTTATCTTTAATGTCATTATTAAAAAATGTTGAAGATGTAGCCTCAAGAAAAGACATTATTCCAGCATCAGCACTTTTCGATTTCAAGGTGTTTTTTGCACAAAAAAATAGATTTTATTGTTTTTTACTGTTATTTTTAAAAAATATTTAAACTTTACTTTGAAAAATAAAATGGTGATGCAAAATCAACACTTTTTATTTTCGGGTTGTTTTTTCATGTTTTTTGGGCTCGAGTACCTGTTTTGAGGTAATAGTTTGTGTTTGAATGGTATGTTATTGCTTCATGTCAATGTTTTTAACCAAATTGGCTTAACTCTCATCGTAATGATTTTAGATACGATTTTATATAAGATATTACATAATGAAATGGGTTGAAATCCATTCAAGGTAGATGGGTAGTCTATATTGGGAATCAATGGTATGAAACTTGAATTAAAACTACCTAACATTCAACTTGAAAGATGAACTTCCTCTATCACCCTAAGTAGACCCTCACCAATAGTTAGAAATAATGGAAACCATGACACTACTAAGAGGGGTGTTTAGGTTTTAATCCCGTACAGAAATTACCTACATTATGATTCTAAAACATAGAAAATAAACAATGTGAGAGCATAACACATAAAACACATATACACAGAGATTTTCCCCTGGATCCCAAAACTGGGACTACCAACTTGATTTTTTATTATATTCCTTTCAATGTTATAATAGATATTTATACATGCGGAAGCATCCAATACCATGGACCGAAAACCATCGTGTCCAAAACCATGGATCGAAAACCATCGCATCCAAAAACATGTGTGAAAATCATGCAGAAAACCATAGGTGGGTCCACCCAACCTAAAATAGGTTCCAAAACCAAAATTTTCCAGGGCATTGCCCCAGACCCCAAAGAGTGGGGTTAACTACACCCCTCAAACCCCATATGACCTCCCCGCTATGCAATCGGCACAATGAGGGGGGGGCTCTGCCCCCCTTCTAACCCCCCGATTAACTACGAGGGCTAGTCATGGAAAGAATATAACACAACCCAACATTCTCCCACTTGTTGTTTTCTTTCCAAAGGGGGCCAAAAGAGAGCTTAGTCATTTATCCAGCCCTACAACATCCATTGTTTCTCTACACCAAGAGAACTTCTCGGAGCTCACAGATTTTGTCAATGCATCTACAATATTCTTCAAAGTGTCCACCTTTACCAGCAACACCTTTTTATCTTCTATCATATCCCTCACAAAAGTGATACTGAACATCAATGTCCTTTGTCTTTGAATGATATGCAGGGTTCTTTGCCAAGAAAATTGCACTTTGGCTGTCACAGTCTATCCTTATAGCTCCCTGTACTAACCCTATGCTTGAACACAATCTCTGCATCGAAACTGCTTCCTTTCTTGCATGAGTGGCTACCATGTATTCTGCCTCTGTAGTTGATAGTGCCACTACAGATTCTTTCTTACGTATCCAACTGACTACACCTCCAAATAGGTTAAACACATAACCACTTGTAGATCTTCTCTGATTAATATCTCCAGCCCAGTTTGCATCAACAAAGCCATGAATATCCAACACTCTTTCCAATCCTGTGTTGAGAATGCAACAAGATGATGGAGCTTAGTGGAAAGAAGTTGCCTTCACTAAGTGGGCCAGCAGGCTATTTTTGGCGCAAAGTCTATTTTTAGACATATGGATCATGGTCTATGAGTTGCAGGATGCTATTTGTGGATGATTGGTCAAGTTGGTAAAAATAGATGGACCTCTATTTTTAGACATATGGGCGGAGTCTAATTTTAGACTGCTAGGCTAAAAATAGAACAATCGAATATTATTAGCTCTTAATAATATTTGGACTATAAACATTATCTTATTCTCTTGGAGCACTTCAGTTCGAGCTACGGATGTGGCACATGCAGCTACCATAAGGAAATACGTGGTTCTTATGGGTTACTTGAGCTATTGCATGAAGGACTTCAGTTAGAACTTCAGTGATTGAGTTCTTGTGGAGTTGGATGAGCAGTTGATGGAGTTGTGTTCAGTTTGACTCAGTTGAACTAGTTGTATTTAGTCTAACTGATCAATAGAGTACGTGATGAGTGGTGTGAATTAGTTATTAATTAATTCACTAATTATTAACTCATAAAGCAACTGAAGAATACATCAGTTAACTCAGTGCATGGACAGTTCAGTGGAGACAAGTGTTAGAGGTGAGTGAAAGGGCAACACAACTATCAGTTGTGACTATAGTTGTGCATGTGATTTGCACAATCAATGGGATTGAGTTGCCAATGAGGATTGCGTAGTGTTACACAAGGAAAATACGAGTTTGGTTCAGCCATTATAATCATTCTCATGTAGGATTGCGCAGTGGAGGTAGGCAAGCAGCGGAAGAGATTTGAGCTAGTGATTGATTCAGATCTGAGCTAGTTTGTGTGTAACAGGTGGAGATAGTACTGAGTACTTGCGAGGAGTATTGTACTATCTATTGTTACATGTCCTCAATCAATATAATATTCAGCAAAGTTTGGGGTTTGTAGCGAGATGATTTCCCCAGTGATATACTGTGTTGATATGTGTGATTGATGCTTCTATGTTCGCATGTGAATGTTTCTTTATACTGCTAAATTGATGATCAACGTAGAGGAGGTTATGTATTATGCATGTATTCCAAAATTAGTATATAATCGGGATAATATCTGTGAATAAGTGTCATATTATTCAGAAATTTCTACATGGTATCGGAGCTGGTTGATTTGTAGAAAAAGTTCTACAGGATATCAAAGCGAGGATTGATCATCAGATCTATTATTCAGGAAGTGACTACATTTTCTTTCTTCAAGCAGAGTCTGTAATTGGGCCAGGTAGCCTCTGGATTTATCCTTCTTTTGGAAGGTGAGATATCCGGTGAATGCCCATACAATCGATCTCTATACAAGAAATACTTCGTTCTCACAAATTCTAGATCAGAAGCGGTTGAGTTTTGAGCTGGTGGAATTCGAATTTGCAGCAGTGTTTTCTTGGTGTCAAAGTTGAAATGTCTTTCAACGGATTGCGATTGGAGTATGCCCTTGAAGGCAACTCGAACTATATTGCATGGAAGGACAGGATGGAGGTGGTGTTAGATGATAACGGGTTGAAGGAATTCATAGATGCGGATGTCCCAAAACCTACTAATGCTACTCAAGTCGGGGATTGGAAAAAGAAGACAACAAAGGGTCGAAGGATTATGTTGGAGGGCATGAGGGATCACATTGTATCCAGCTTCCATGGAAAGGCTTCTCCATACTTGATGTGGAAAGTGTTGACAGACTTATTCCAAAGCAAGAGTGACCAGAGGAAGTTGGCGCTCATGGATAAACTCAGAAACATTAAGTGTGAGAATGGAGACATTATGCCCAGGTATCTCACGAAGTTTACCCAATGCCGGGATGAGCTGGGAAGTGTGGGGGTGACTGTCGATGATGAGGAACTAGTGAGCTTGGCTCTACTTGGTCTTTCGAAGAGTTGGTATTCCTATCAGGACTCTGTCAATGGTCGGGAGAAATTGCCAGGATGGGAGAGACTTTGGTCAGATCTTGTGCAAGAGGAGATCAGGCGGAAAACCAGGGATGGATCTTCATCAAAGGAATCTAATGAAGAAAATTACACTTTGGCTGCCAAAGCAAAGAAGGGGAAGAACAAGAAAGCTTCTCATTCCGGTGCGAAAGGCAAGAAGCAGGACATGTCCAAGGTGAAGTGCTTTCACTGTCACGAGTACGGACACTATGCCATAAATTGTCCAGAGAAGAAGAAAAATAAGAAAGCTGCTAGATCTACAGCGGGAGAGGCCTTAGCCTCACAGTTTGAGCTGGATTTTTCATTGATTGCATGCTTGGTATCAAGTTTGATGGGATCGATATGGTTCTTGGACAGTGGTGCGTCTTTTCACATGACAGGAGATCGAGATTTTTTTGCTGATCTGAATGAGAAAGATCTTGGAGTGCACATTGAGATGGGCGATGATGGTAGATACAATGCAACCGATATCGGTACCATTTCCTTTGAGAGGGAGTCTGGTAAATCCTTCGTATTGAAGGAAGTGATGCATGTTCCAGGATTGAAGAAGAATCTTATCTCTGTGGCGATGTTAGAAGACAATGGATATGAGGTTGTTTTCAGCGAGGGAAAGGCTTTCCTGCACTGTGAGACAATTGGAGAAACCCGGAAGATAGGGGTTCGAGTCAAGAACCTTTATCAGTTGCAGGTAGATGGCTACGCAGCAATGGCATGCAAGGCAAAAGGAGTGGTGAGCCGAGATGATGGAGAGCTGTGGCACTAGAGATTGGCACCGGAGATTGGGCCACCTTCACCATGGAGCCTTGAGGATACTGTAGCAGATTTCTAATGGGCTTCCTAAAGGCACTCTTGCACAATCAGATCAGTGCAAGGGGTGTATTTTGGGAAAGTTTGTGAAGGCCACCTTTCACGAGAATGATAGTCGCGCCACAACGATCCTTGAGAGAATTCACACAGACGTGTGTGGACCTTTCTCAGTAGCCTCGATAGCAAAGCACAGGTATTATGTGATCTTTGTGGATGATTTCTCTAGGAAGTGCTGGATCTTCTTCATGCAGAAGAAGAGCGAGACATACTCAAAGTTTTGTGAGTTCAAAGCACTGGTCGAGAAGGAATCGGGGAAGAAGGTGAAGGCTCTTAGGAGCGACAATGGTGGTGAATTCATCTCTGGCGAGTTCAAGGATTTCTACAGTGCAGAAGGGATTCGAAGAGAGCTCATAGCTCCCCATAACCCACAACAGAACAGGGTTGCTAAGCAGAAGAACAGAACGATCGTGGGTGCTGCACGGGCGATGTTGCATGATCAGGACCTACCCATTCACTTGTAGGCGGAGGCATGCAATACTGTAGTATATGTACAGAACCGTTGTCCTCATAGGATACTTGGCATGAGTACACCCGAGGAGGCTTATTCTGGTAAGAGACCTGATATTTCCCATTTGAGGATTTTTGGTTCTAATGTTTACATGCATGTGACGAAGGATGCCAGGAAGAAGCTGGAGCCGACCGCTGAGGTTGGGATATTTGTGGGGTACACCAATACTCCCCACAACTATCGTGTGTATTTTCCAGATAGTCGCAATACTGTTGTGCGATGGGATATAAAATTTCAGGAGGAGAAAGCCATGAAGTGTTCGCTTGAGAGGGAGCCACACTTGCATGCAGATGAGAGCTATTAGTTCCTAAGGATGAGCTTCAGGACGGGGATCAGCCACAAGATGAAGTTCATGGAGTGGAAGAGACCACTCATGTAGCGCCAACCATCAGAGGGCGCAAGCGCACTACAGAAGCTGAGCAACTGGCTCAAGATGCAGAGAAGGTTGTAGGACCACCTACAGTACAACACAGATAGAGACAGTCACCTAATCAGTACACTGGATACATGGCTCTTGTGAGCAAATGTGTCATGATAGAGCCATCCTCTTTCGAGGAAGCTGTGGAGGATCCTGCATGGGTAGATGCCATGGTGGAAGAGTATGATTCAATTGTCAGAAACAGTGCATGGGAGATTGTCCCAAGACAGGATGATGAGGTGAAGTGATGTGGCTTCACGAATGTAGATTGGGCAGGGAGCTCAATGGATGACATCAGGTATCATCATATCAGAGATTGTGTGTAGCGGAGAATCATGTTACTTTCATATATTCCCATGGAGGATGAGGATGCCGATATCTTAACGAAGGCGCTCACCAGGAGCAAATTCGAGTACCACCGAGACAGGATAGGGGTTGCTGATAATCCATATCTTGTTGAGAGGGACTGTTGAGAATGCAACAAGATGATGGAGCTTAGTGGAAAGAAGTCGCCTTCACTAAGTGGGCCCGCAGGCTATTTTTGGTGCAAAGTATATTTTTAGACTATGTCTATTTTTAGACATATGGATCATGGTCTATGAGTTGCAGGATGCTATTTTTGGATGATTGGTCGTGTTGGTAAAAATAGATGGACTTCTATTTTTAGACATATGGGCGGAGTCTATTTTTAGACTGCCAAGATAAAAATAAAACAATCGAATATTATTAGCTCTTAATAATATTTGGACTATAAACATTATCTTATCCTCTTGGAGCACTTCAGTTCGAGCTATGGATGTGGCACATGCAACTGCCAGAAGGAAATACATTTTTCTTATGGGTTACTTGAGCTATTGCATGAAGGACTTCAGTTAGAACTCAAGTGGTTGAGTTTGGTGGAGTTGAAGGAGTTGTGTTCAGTTTGACTTAGTTGAACTAGTTGTATTTAGTCTAACTAACAAATACACTAGTGATGAGTGGTGTGAATTAATTATTAATTAATTCACTAATTATTAACTCATAGGTCAACTAAAGAATACATTAGTTAACTCAGTGCATGGACAGTTCAGTGGAGACAAGTGTTAGAGGTGAGTGAAAGGGCAAGAAGCTGTCAGTTGTGACTATAGTTGTGCATGAGATTTGCAAAATCAATGGATTGAGTATTGCCAATGAGGATTGCATGGTATATCCAAGGGAAATATGAATTTGGATCATTCATTCATCAGTATTCTCATGCAGGATTGCGCAGTGGAGGCAGGCAAGCAGCGAGGGAGATTTGAGCCAGTGATTGATTCGGATCTGAGCTAGTTTGTGTGTAACAGGTGGAGATAGTATTGAATACTTGCGAGGAGTATTGTACTATGTATTGTTACATGTTCTCAATCAAAATAATATACAGATAGTTGGGGGTTTTCAGCTATATGCTTTCCCCGGGTACATACTGTGTTGATATGTGTGATTGATGCTTCACTGTGCGCATGCAATTGATGTTTTAATTCCGTAAATCGATGATCAACGTAGAGGAGGTTATGTATTATGCATGTATTCCACAATTAGTGTATAATCGAGATAATCTCTATGAATAAGTGTCATATTATTCAAAATTTCCCGCTTGATGCAATTAAAAGTCAATAGCATCCACCCACATTTTGAATTTGTTGTCATGGAAAACCAACCAAAATATGATTTGCTCGTCATAATCCTTCCCTGCTTTCCCATGAAATGTCATTGTCTCCACGTGTTGTAAGGAGCCACGCTTTTCAATCTAAGCTCAACAAAAAAAAGTCATCACTTCAATATTGACTCATCCACCTGAGGTTGAAATAGGGAAGCCTTGGGCTAATAAGTTTGGATACCATTCTATAGTATAGATAAATTATTAAACTTATAATGGTTATGGAGACTCTTGTTAATATTTTTTCTTGCAATCCATGACTCAACATATGTCAAGTCTAATTAATCTTATTCTAAGTCAATAATTTAAGCATGTGATCGTGATGATGCATTGAATTATTATTTTTTCAAGAAATCTATTATGTAATTAACGAACGGAATATTATGTAATAAAGTCTTGTAAATAAAGAAATTTACAAAAAGGATAGTTGATTCACATTGAAGTTAGGTTGTAGATTGAGTCTTTCGAATTATTATTTTGTCAAGAAATCTATTAAGTATGTAATTAATGAATGGAATACTATGTAATAAAGTCATGATAATAAATAAATTTGCCAAAAAGATAGTTGATTCACATTGAAGTTAGGTTGTGGATTGAGTTTTTTAGTCATGTTTTAAAAATATTGGAGTGGGTGAAACATGAACTTTTTATGGGGCAGACGATTCTCTCTTCATTTGTAACTAAATCAATTATCTAGTTTATGAGATTGGATTTTTGTCAACTCCTATTGATATCAAGTCAATACTTAATGTAAAAAACTTTGTGGGCGACAAAAGTTAGTATGTATTATTTAAGTTAACCTATATTTCATAAATTTAATTATAGACTCTTGGAACTATCAAAAACATCATCAAGGAACTGAGCATGGATTCCAACCATCTCTCATTGGTAAAACAATTTTTACTATGCATTCGAACACAAGCAATGATTGGCAGTAGACTAATAAAACATATGGCCAGCAAAACCATGTTAATATGAGCAAAAAAACATACAACATCAACATAGCAATAAAAAAAGATTGATAGAGAATCCAAGAAGAGTAGCAAAGATATTTGATCAAGCATTTGAGTACTAACATCAGGCGATGGACAATAAAGCAGTCAAGAACAAGACCATAAAATTTGAACGTACACACAAAGAAATAAAATGAAAAAATCATGACAACATAATATGCACTAATTGAATCCCCCCAGTATGAAGTTGTAGAATGGTTCTTGGGTTCTGACAATGATAAAGAGTAGGTGGGTTAATGTTTGAGGCTTCACTAATTTTATGTTTGAATGAAGAACTCTCAAGAGCTATAGTCATGTGTTCAACTCATTCCTGGAGAGGCAAGAGAGGCCCCTAGATTGGAGAAGAGCTTCCTAATGGTTCTTGGTTGGAGTAATAGTTTGCATAATAGAGAGTGTGTAGAGAACGTGAAGAGTTGAGATCTGCAATAGGTGGCCACCATGCAAATAGAAGTCACAATAAACCTTGTATATGTGCATATTCTTATCTATTTGGTGGTTATTGCATTTGAGGGACCTGTGTAGACTAGGCATGGTTAATGTACAACAATGGTACACTTCTACAAGAAATAGAGGCCCAAGACATTATTACATCCTTACTAGGGATGAGTAAGGCATTGAAGGTGGGGAAATTTTGTAGGGAACTCTTAGGCCTATGTAATTCATTATACTTATATGAAGTAAATATAGGTAATAAATTATAAAAGATAAAAGTATGAGTGATTAGTTGGAGTGGGTACAACCACTCCATGCATGAAGTTTGAATAAAAAGATGGTTGGAATTCCTTCTTGAAACTTTTTTCTTCTTTGTGTATGCATGAGTGTCCTTAATGTTTTCATGATATTGAGGGTCTTCCTAAAATAGTCCTAAACTGGTTTCTCCATTCAAACTATAGATATATACAATCAAATCTCGAGAATCTAATAGTTGAACCGATAATGGCCAAAGCTCCCAAGAAGAAAATTACACCATTTTACCTCAAGGTTTCCATTCTAGAGAGGTGGGCTTGGAATATTTTCCTTTGTCTAGGCTACTTGCATCTTCCTCGAAGACTTTTAAGTACCTTTAGAAAAGGTACACCTTTGGCTCATGAGTATAATATTGTTAGCAGAAGTTACTCACATATTTCATTGAAGCTGCTAAATAGAGAACATTGTGACACACAATGAATATTAGGCACTCACGAGCTCCATGAGATGATTTTCATCCAAACACATGGTTATGAGCCATATTTATCCTCAAAACACATGACATGCACTTCCAAGAAAGAAAAAGTAATTATATGCAAACATGATGGATCCCAACACTTCTTACCATTGATGTTTTGGAGAACTTTCTTGAATGTTTTTTTTGCATCTTCTGCTGTGAATTTTTAGATACCAACTATGCATATAAAAACAAGGGGAGCTATAAAGAATCAAGTCCCTGCCATAAAAAAGAACAAGCACAAAAGCCATGGACTTTGTTTGTGACAGGGACTAGGATATAGCCAGGAGGTTACCATTGTGCTATCCACCTTTGCTATTGTTTTGGCTCACTACTGGTTCTGTGTTTGACTTGTCTGATCTAGTCCCATAAGCAATTTAAGATGTTAATATTAAATCGACTTAAGAACTCCAAGTCAAAGAGAAATCAAAATTTTTGTGGAAGATGTGGCACTTGTATTCACTCAGGTTCAATGATAACATCAATTTGAATGTTGCACAACAAGAACTGATGGAAAATTGGTCTCATGATGAGATTAAGTTTATTTGTTGCAAATTTTTCATGTGACCAAAATGTGAAAAGTCGTTTGAAGATTGTAATATGCTAATTACGTGGTTATCTACCCTTTTCATTCAATAGCATCAAATAATCGTTGATAACTCTTTCATATATTAATTATTAAGAAAAAAATGCACCACCCACTTTGAGAATAGCATTAGTATTATCTTGTTAATAATGTGAAAAAAAATTAACTTTTAAGGTGTAAATTATTGTTCAGGTATTTATTATGTAAACATTAATGTTTCAAACCAATGCAATTATAAGAACAAGGCTTACCTAGCCTGTGTGGGGGTGGGATGCCTTAGAATAGGCTTTGGAAGGGATTGAAATTCGTGTGGATGGACCACTAGCACGCTTCATAAAGTGCTTGTTTGTAGTATGTGTTGGGTGGTTATCTCTATCACATATTCTCTCTCATTCAAGTCACCACATGTCTTCATTTAATCACACTCCTACATCGTGCCAAAACTTTAGTACCAGAGATTTCACTGATAGTAATGGGCTTGGAGTACCTGTTTTTGTTGTTTATTTCAATGCTCGCAGAGAGACAACTCCAAGGTATTAGAGGGTGCCAAGGAGATTCCCATGGTTGTCACTTCCGAGTTCTATAGAAATAAGTCCATGAATTTTTGTTCAACAAGTATTGATTATCGATATGCCAAAAGTGTGACAATGCTTTTTCTAATTCAAATTGTCGTAGTATTCTCTATTACAAATATCTAATGTGAGATGGTTATCATTACTTCATGGTACTCATAATTATTCGTTGGACTTGATAAATCTACACATGATTATGCATTTTACATTTTGATGGTTAATATTTGGATTTGGAGAATTCGAAAAATTAGATATTAATCCTTGCAAATTAAATAAAATAATAGAAAATTCATTTTTATCAAATGTTCAAACTTAGTTTTTATCTCCCTTACTCAAATGAATCTACACGAGTGTCTCTTTCTTGGAACAATGGGCGTGCCTAAATATCTTATTGTCAAACCCAGATTGATTGCAGTGGGTATATATCTTGACTAAATCAAATCAAAGCATAAGTGTGATAGATGATCTTCACCATAGCATATGGAAACTCATCAAAATATCCAAGCAACACTTGCTAGCACATGGACACGCGTAAAAATATTCAAGTGATCCGAAATTGGATCCTTGAACTCTCTTAAAGCTACCCAAACTCTATAAAAGCTCATATAGAAGTTTGAAGTCTTCTGAATGTCGAAGCCTATCATAAATAACCTCTAAATAATGACAATTTGCAGCCAGCACAGAGTGACGAGGACCTTCGATCAAAGCACATTCACTGGTGGCCCATGGGGACTATGCATGGCACAAAAATGGCAGTTAGGAGGCTCAGAACAAAAAACGAAGGCTATATCTAATGCGTGATTAGCCCAAAGCACTTTGCTAGGCAAAACCCCTCGAGAAGGAGAAGCCTCGAGCGTTCAGTCACAAGGGGAACAATGAAATCGTGGGAAAAGTGCTAAAACGGACGGCGGGTCCTGCGCCCCAAAACCGACGGTATATCGGAAGCGTTTCGGGCGGTAAGCGGGTTTGTCAGAGGACCCAACGATTCCATATGTTGGATGACGTGTGTCCAGCGAATGAGAGAGAAAACTGCCTCTCATCACGGGCTAACATTCGAGCAAGTCAACCATGCGATAAGAGCGATAATCATAGGATCTGGAGGCCCCAAATTTAACGGCAGAGATTGCACCTGATGGATGACCGGACCCGAGGGAGAAATAAGCCATGATGCATAAATATTTGAAGTCCAACGTGGACGATGAGTTGGCACAGATTCGTGTTTCGCGGGCATTCTTGGAATAAAACGGAAAATAATGGTCATTTCAAATGATCGAGTGTTTCTAGTGAACATGACACTTATCCGTTACGGAATAAGTGGCCGCTTCCTTGTGAGGTGATGCAGTGACTGTAACAACCGAAAGAAGGGACTCGAACAGTTGTGAGACAGATTGGCCTTAAGCCAAGAACAGAGAGAACAGTAGAGGAGAGAGTGAAGAGTGAAAAGATGTTGAATGCATAGAGAGTCTGGGGAGTCACTCGGAGGTCGAGTGGAAATGCTAGAGAGCTCAATTGACAGCAGCATATTGTTGTTGGATTTGCTTGGAAGTAAAGAAACTCACAGAGGCATGTAAAAGGCAGGGAGAAAGAGCCAAAGCCACAGAGCCAAAGCTAGAGTCAGGGCCACAACCAGAGCAAGAGCCAAAGCTAGAAAGTCGAAGAGCTCCAAGAGCCAAGGGATAGGATGGTGTTTTGAGCCCAATGTTCTCGTATAAAAAATTGGAGTTAAGTGTAGGCACTTGTAAAAGAACTATTGCCATAATCCCAGAGAGCCTAATCGAGTTGATTAGAGCTCAAGGAGATGTAGCCCAAGATATCAGGGTGAACTCCATATTATACTGTTGCCTTATGTGTTTGTTTTTATTGTTGCTTTAACTACTGTTATATGAATTTATATATCAGTTTAAGTACCTTCCCATATCAGCACAAACAACAGATTTTAAAGTAACTAATTAGCTGAAAACAAATACAAGCATACACCCATATTGTCAAGCATTTCTTATTTCCGCATTGGTTGATCAAATAGACTTGGGAAAATTTAAAGCTTTGGAAGTGGGAGAGGTTCTTGTAAGTTAGACAAGAAGCCTAAGAGCCCCATTTTCAGATCAAGTGGTATCAGAGCTTAATATTGATTAACCCCACCTTCAAAGAAGGTTGTAACAGAATGCTTGATTGACAGGGCAAAGATTTCTTGTTTGAAAAGTTTTTGGATAGTCAAGGATTGATTTCCTCATCAATTGTATGCTTGGTTGCAGAATGACTATTGTTTGAGTTTGCAGAGGTGAAGGGAAAGCTATTGATAGCTCAGTCTAGGAAGGACAAGAAGGAAGAAGAGTTGAAGGCATTCTTCTATCCCAAAGGACCTCAAGGCAATCCTTGAAGCATAAGAGGTTGTTACAAAAGGTTGCTTGAGTAAGCTCTTTAATAGTCTTGTTTGAAGTTCTTTTATGCATTTTGAAAATGACAACTTCTACAAGTGAGTTCTCAAATTCTTCTTGCTCCCGAAGTTCCTTTGATGGAGACATGAAGCAAGACTTGTCCATCATGCTAGATATGGTGAGAGAAATGTATGAGGATGGAAGGAAGAGCAACTTACTTAGAGAGCAGTTGAATTCCGTGGAGGAAGAGAAGCATATGCTTTCTGACAAATTGCAAGAAATGGAGAGGCAACCTCATATTGCAAGTATGAACCTGAAAAGGATGCATGAGTTGGAGTCACAGCTCTTTGTTGCCAAAGAAGCCTTGGCCAAGTATCAGCTTGAAGAAGAGATAAATCATCCCTATTTGTCTTCAAATTCTTCTAAGAATGCTTATATTGGTTCTTTTGAAAAACATACCAGAGGCATAGGTTCCAAGCTAATGTCCAAGATGGGCTATGAAGGAAAAGTATTGGGCAAACATGCAAAAAGTATTGTTGAGCCAATAATGGTTTAGGAAAGGCCTAAGTATTTGGGTCTTGGCTATGGAAAGTCTTATGGAGAGAATTCCAATGTTTCCATGAAGGCCATTGAAACAGTTCCAAAAAGATTTTCATTGCAGGTCCTCTACCTCAGAAGTGTGAGGATTGTGTTCAGGAGGAATGCAATAGCTCGAAACATCATGATTCAGGTGTTCAGAAGCACATACTTGAACCAGAGAGTTGTGGAAACTCTGACAGCCTTGAAGAAAGTGATGGTGTTCTAAAGGGAGCCACTTCTTCATTTTCTTCACCTCCTCATGAAGGCAATAAAGGTGAAAGAGGTAGGTATAAATCTGGCTCTAAACACATTCCTTCTGATGTTGTAAACATGAAAAAAGAATTGCATATTCCTTTTGTGGTTTGGATAACCATTATGTTTCTAGATGTTGGAAGAGGATGGCCACACATAGGAAATTTTTGAAGGAAAAGAAGAAAGCAGCCAAACATCCACGGGACAAGGAGAATCATGTTGTCAAAAGGATGCACATGTCTTGCACTTACTGCCATAAACAAGGGAAACTTGCTGAAGGGTGTTGGACTTTGAATCCAACACTGCTTCCACCAAAGCTGAAGGAGAAAGTGGAAAAAGAAAATGGCAGGGATGGAAATAAAGATTGCATGATTGATGTGGTTCAGGATGACTCACATATTGATGATGATGTGCAAACAAAGGAGGGACCTTTGAAATGGATTGGTAAGAAATGGCTAGAATTCTTATCCAATTAAGGCTGCATTTCTAGTGATGCACCTGTTTGCATTTCTTTGTGGAATAAATGCAAGTTGCAGGATCTTGCCAAATGGTAAATAAAAAGAAGTTGAGTAGGAAACTCACTTTATTTCTGCAACAATATGTTCATTTTAGCTTCGAAAGTATAGTGTACTTAAGCGAAATATGATAGATGGAATGCATACCTGAGCATGAGATGCATGTGATTCTGGCCTGGGATAAGTTAACTTGTTTCCTAAATGGAGATAGGGATGAAGTGTTTCATCTTTTGGAAAAGATTCCTAAAGGTATTTTTCCTACATGCTTGACTTGAAGGGTCATTTGTTGTAAAGGCATGTTTTATTGGCTTGCCATTTGTATGCAGATGTAAGACATGGAAGGGTTCACAAGATGTGAAATATGTTTCTTTGTTGAAGCAAGAGTTAGCCCATGCAGTTGTTGTCTATATGCTTGATGTTGTTAACAATTGTTGTTGGCAGCTTTTCAAACAGGTACAAATGAAAGTTTTGTGGAGCAGATGTACTTCACATTTGTTTGAGCCACCTTGGATCAAGGATCAAGGCAAAGAAGCTCAAACTGCCTTCTGTAAACTTCACAGCAGAATTTCTGCATGAAGTCAAGGAGGAAAACTGTTCTTCCTGAGATGACCAACCCATCCAATAAGGGAAGTAGTTAGAGATTTTGGCTCAAAGGCACTATACAAAGGCAAGTGTAGGAAGGCTGAAAGAAGAGGGTGTTGTTACTCTCATTTACTGCTCAGATCAGTACATCAGTATTTTGGTTGACCAAAAGTTGTTTTAGTGGGAAGGCGTGATCCGAAATTGGATCCTTGAACTCTCTTAAAGCTACCCAAACTCTATAAAAGCTCATACCGAAGTTTGAAGTCTTATGAATGTCGAAGCTTATCAAAAATAACCTCTGAACAACAATAATTTGCAGCCAGCACAAAGCAACGAGGACCTTTGGTCAAAGTGCATTGACTGGTGGCCCATGGGGACTGTGCATGGCACAAAAATGGTAGTTATGAGGCTTAGACTAGAAAACAAAGGTTGTTTCTGATGCGTGATTAGCGCAAATCATGCATCACTGGGAAAAACCCCTCGAGAAGGATAAGCCCCGAGTGCTTGGTCACAAGGGGAACCATGAAACCATGGGAAAAGCGCTAAAACAGATGGCGGGTCCTGCACACCAAAACCGGTGGTATATCAGAGGCAGTTTCAGGCAGTAAGCGGGTTTGTCAGAGGACCCAGCGATTCCATACATTGGATGATGCATGTCTGGCGGATGAGAGAGAAAACTGCCTCTCATCATGGGCTAATGTTCAAGCAAGTCAACCACATGATAAGAGAGATAACCGTAGGATCTAGAGGCCCCAGATCTAATGGCAGAGATTGCACCCGATGGATGACCGAATTCGAGGGATAAATAAGCCATGGCGCATAAAGATTTGAAGTCCGACATGGACGATGAGTTGGTAGAGGTTCGTGTTTCATGGGCATTCTTGGAATAAAACAGAAAATAACGGTCGTTTCAAATGATAGAATGTTTCCAGTGAACCTGACACTTATCCGTTATGGAATAGGTGGTCGCTTCCCTGTGAGGTGATGCAGTGACTGTAACAGCCGAAAGAAGGGACTTGAGTAGTCATGAGACAGATTGGCCTTAAGCTAAGAATAGAGAGAACAATAGAGGAGAGAGTGAAGAGCGAAAAGATGTTGAATGCACAGAGAGTCTGGGGAGTCACTTGGAGGTTGACTGGAAAAGCTAGAGAGATCAATTGATAGCAGCATATTGTTGTTGGAGTTTCTTGGAAGTCGAGCAACTCACTGAGGCATGTAAAAGGCTGGGAGAAAGAGCCAGAACCAGAGCCAGAGCCACAGAGCTAGAGCTAGAGTCAGAGCCATAGATAGAGCAAGAGCTAGAGCCAGAGCTAGAAAGCCGAAGAGCTCCAAGAGCAAAGGGATAGAATGGTGTTCTGAGCCCAATGTTCCCGTATAAACATTGGAGTTAAGTGTAGGCACTTGTAAAAGAACTATTGCCATAATCCCAGAGAGCCTAATCGAGTTGATGAGAGCTCAAGGAGATGCAACCCAAGATATCAGGGTGAACTCCATATTATGTTGTTGCCTTATGTATTTGTTTTTATTACTGCTTTAACTACTGTTACATGCATTTATATATTAGTTTAAGTACCTTCCCATATCAGCACAAACAACAAATTTAAAGTAACTAATTAGCTGAGAAAAAATACAAGCATACAACCATATTGTCAAGCATTTCTTATTTCCGCATTGGTTGATCAAATAGACTTGGGAAAATTCAAAGCTTTGGAAGTGGGAGAGGTTCTTGTAAGTTAGACAAGAAGCTTAAGAGCACCATTTTCAGATCATCAAGTAACCCTTGCAGGACCATTTATAGGTTGAAATGGAAGGAAACCACATTTTGGAGATTTCTCATGCATGAATGCCAACAAATATTTGAAAGTGTTAGCAATTCTCATGCATTTTCCACAATAGGTTGAAAGTGCCAATGGTTCTCATGCATTTGCAACAACAGGTTGAAAGTGCCAATGGTTCTCATGCATTTTCCACAGGAGGTCGAAAGTGCCAATGAACAGGGAAAGTACCTTGTGTCAGTGACCATTTAAATTTGATGTACCACCTAGTCATGAGCTCAAGGAAGAATCTAGTCATGAGTGAGATCTACTTAGAATTTGAAATGGGGACTTACTAGTAGAAGTGTTGGCTACCTCATTATAAGAGTGTTGTATATATACCAAATTTTCATCCCAGTTCTTTGGATGCTTTTGATTATAAACCCTCTAAAGATGCACCAAAGTGATATTGACTACTTTCATCTACCCATTTGTCTGTGGATGGTATGTTGAAAACCTCTTTAACTTCATGTCCATATTGTTCCACAATGTAGTCTAGAATGCATTGAGAAATCTTGTGTGCTTGTTTGAAACGATGCTCCTTGGTATCCCAAAGTGCACCCAAACTTGTCCAAAGAAAGAGTTTATTGCTTCTCTCCCACTGATGATATTTTTACAGGGAATCAGAATACACATCTTGCTAAACCTGTCAACTACCATGAATATGTAGTTATGTCCCTTGGCATCTAATAAAGTCCATGGAAATTCTTTCCCAAGGACGAGTGGGTACGGGTAAGGGGTGATATAGACCTTCTTTCCTATTACTAGGCTTCTTGATACAACAAAGCATGCATCCTCTCATGAACCTAGCTACCCATTCTTGCATCTTGGGCCAATACACATACCTCTGCAAGTTGCTCAAAGTCTTCCCTACACCAAAGTCCCCTACAACCTTGGAGGTGTGAGTCTCTCTAATCAGTTGTAATCACTCACCTCTAGGAACACATAGCTTATCCAGCCTATAAAGTAACACCATCCACTTGTAATTCCTGGTATGTTGTAGCTTACTCTGGGATTATGAGTATTGTAGTTGTTGGTGATCTGTGAGGATTATTGTCTCCTTCCCCAGCATATAGTGCTTCCACTTCTTAATTTCTTGCACTATGGCATAGAGCTCTTTGTCGTAGGTAGGGTTGTGTTGACAGTGTTGGATAATGCTAACATATAGGGTATTTCCCAAATATAAGGTCCCAATTATACCTCACATCATTTAGTGCAGGAGTCCCATCCAGAAATACATCTCAGCTACCGTTTACTTAAAGGTTTTCCTTGGCTTAAGAAATTATCATGAGAGAGAAGCACAAGTGATTTTGAATGAGAAAGAGAGTGTACCTTGTGAATGTTCAATTGTATATGTATCAAGGTTCTTTCACTACAAATGGGGGATAAAATGAGTCTCTAAAAGAGAAGTAATAGTACTAATCTAATGGAGACAAACATAGGTGACAAAGACTTGTCTAACATCAAGTGAATTAGTTCACATAGATGCAACGATCATTATAATCATTACACCACATTTCCAATAAGTTAAGCACCACAGTCATTGAAATAGTTCAATTACTTCATTACATGTGAAAGCCAACATGAATCATAAACATTATGAGTAGTCTTAAAACATTAAAAATCCATGCATGAAAATGTGTTGGCCAAAAGGCTTCAAGTATTAAGTAAAATTTCCAAGGTACATAAGTACAATGAAAATCACTAGCTCCAATAATGGAGCGTTAGAGCCACTAATTTCTCCCCAAAAGTACTAACTATATCTCTCTAATTCCTTGTGGGAGAAGCCAAGGTTAAAATCCTCTTTCATGAATAATGAGGTCCTTTTATAACTTGAGGCAAGAGCTTTCTGATCCAGGAGGATCTTGTCAAATCAGTTACACATGTTTAGTTTCATCGTCAACATTCAGTGTCTAGTGTCGTCAGCTTCGACAATGATGTTTATGGTTCAAGTTGTCTGGTAATGTATATGGTTTTCATGGTGATGGTTTGATACCTGGGTGTCGACATGTGATTGTTGTCAGTTCTGCCAGGATTTGGTCGTCGACAAGAGTTTTTCGTCTGCCTTGCAGGATTTGGTTGTCGAGGGGTGTTGTCGTCATGTGATGTCACCAATGTCGCTTTGTGACAAAGAAGTGTGTAATGGGTTATGTGTAAATGTGTAAAGTCTTTGACACTAAAACACCTAAACCTATGCTAACACCTAAAACAAGAACCCATTCAGGTCATTCACATTCAAATACATCTAAAAACCCAAATCCATGCATTAAACCTAAGTCCCTCATCCTAATACGTCTAAACCCTAACCTTATTCCTAAGCCATGCATTAAAAGGCATTAATCCTAAGTGTATGCCCTCTTGGACCTTGTCACATTACAAAAATATGTATTAAAACAATATAAAACATAAACATGCCCTAAACCGTGCGAGTATGGAGACCGTGGCGAAGAAGGCACGTGAATATAAGTATGGGGACCGAGCGAAGATTAATCGCGGTAGTCAAGTTATAAACCGTGCGGGGACCATTATTCATGTGAGAAGTTGGGAGGTTAACCGTGGCGGTCATAACCATTAGTAGAACCGCTAGAGGATAGATGTCACATACAACCTTCAGTTCACCGCATCGAAGTTGACCACAACCATCAGGGGTAAGCCACACCGTCAGCCGACACTGCTAGGAAGTTAGGTCACATGCAACAATTGGGGCCGCGTTGTTAGCCAGAACCGCCAGAAGGTGACTGCAAAGTTGGCAGCCCACGGTTAGACCATGGAAATCACATGATGGCTGTCCCCCCTTCGCTCGGTTAGCAAACCGTTGACAATTGTGCCTTATCCAAAGTGCTATTTTGGGTTTTTTGTTGTGTTTTGGCATTAAAACTAATTCAAAGACCATGCACATGAACCCTAAGGTGTCAAACAATGACAAGACCGAGGGCATATGAACCCTAATTACAGCTCATTCATCCTGAACTCAACCTAAGGAGGTTAGAGTGAATCTGCAGGGTTATAAAGGAAATTTAGTTCTTTGAAGAAGAGGGGAGTGGTTTTGAGTTTTTTATGCAGATTCTAGAGGATATAGGCGATTTTGTTTTCAGTGTAACAGGAGCATCCAGAGTCAGAATTGGCAACCATGACATGTGTTGGAAAGTTGGTTCCTAGAGCTTTCTTATGACAGTAACCAGAAGTGTCTACGTGCACATTTAGTTTGGTAAATTTGATGTGTAATCGACCTTCTCAGATTCAATCCTAATAAAGTGGTCGCCCATCTTGAAAGTGAACCCGGAGACATAGTCCATCAGGGACGAACTCCGTAATCGATCTTGCTATCTGGTATCACTATGTATTTGTTGTTTTCACTTCTGTTTTTCATCTTGCTCATGTGTATCATATGTCGTAAAGTCTTTCTTCTCAAGCAGTTCTCATGGTTTCAACACTTTAAGTTAACATTCATTTCACTGATGGAATAATCAATTCTACTTCAGTTTTAACATATGATCATTTTAGATCATATAATTTGGTATCAGAGAAGGTTGCGTTTGTAGAATTTGTCAGTGAATTTTAACCAGGTCGAAGTCACAACATGGAGAAGGAATCCTTGAGAAGATTGATCCAAATATTGGAAAGCGAAGAGTCGTTCATAAGTTGACCATGACAGGATCTGATGCAGGTGAAACACCAGAAACTAAGATAAGTGATGAACAGTTTCAGCAAGAATTCTTGATTATGCAGCAGATGTTGGGAGAAATTTATGAAGATAAGAAGGCGAGAGATGCAGATTCTTCTTCAAAGACATCGAAGAAGGAAAAAGGTAAAGGCAAGGCTGATAAACCTCCTTCACCTCCATCATCATCATCTTCTTCTTCTTCTTCCAGTGCAGAATTTGGAATAGAACAGAAACCTAAGAAAAAATCTCTTTTAAAGCTTGACGTAAAATTTGAGTTACCTATTTGTGATGGAAAAATGAATCCTGAAAAGCTAGATAACTGGATTAAGAAGTTAGAAGTGTATTGTCATATTCAGAACATTTCTGACAATAAAATGAAAATTCAGTTAGCTACACTTAGAATGGGGGGAACAAATTTAATCTGGTGGGAAAGTAAAACTTAGATAAATGTAAAGCGAAAAGGAAAATTCATCTCTTCATGGTCTAAGTTTTTAAAAGATCTTAGGAAACAATTCTATCCTTTAGGATACATGCAATAAGTTGTTATTGATTGGCAACATTTGAGGTAAGGTAAGGGGCAGAGTGTTCAAGAGTTTACTCATGAGTTCAGAAAGAAAGCATTAGCACTTGGTATTTCATTGGATACATGTGAAACTTTATTAAAATACATTGGCAGTTTACATTCATATTTTCAACATACAATATTGATGTTTACTCCTGATGATTTTGATGAAGTGTGTGTTCAAGACATACTTATTGAATCAGGTGGTAGACCATTCAATTTTTCACCGCAATCATCCAAAAATTTGGAAATCAAGGATACCAATGACAGCAAGGGGAAGAACAATTCGAAGAGAAATAAATCAGCGACAGCTTAGAAGGAAAGACCTATGTTATGAAACCAGCTCAAGAAAAGATAGAAAAGATAGATCAACGCCTTATAACTCAGCCTCTTCGAGGGGGCAACCTCCTTTACATTACATAAATGAACAATTCTTGGATGATACAAATGAAAAGACCTCCTTTCTATATATAGGAGTCTAAGGGGTCATAACATAATTAGAGCCGACATAACGATAATAATGTAAGGGCACAATAATAACAATAGTGGGCTTATATGGGGTACAATAGTAACAATATGGGCACTAAATGGGTACATCAATATAATAAGTGGGTTGTACTAATAGCAATAAGGGGTTACACTAGTAGTATAGGGGCCTACCTGTTCCCATTGCCAAATAATTGGTCACGATGAATCTAAGTGTTGGAAACTTCATCCGGAACTTAAGCCCAAAAAGTTCCTTAAGGAGAAGCATGAAAACAAAGCAATTGCAGCAGTCTAGCAAGATCTAGGTTCTGATTCAGGTGATGAAAGGAGGATAACTGCCATAGTTTCGACAGGTAAAACTTCTGACACTGGTTCAAGTTCGAATACTATTGCATCTTCATCAAACATAAATCCTTCAAATGAGGATAAAAGAGTTGATTTATTTAACATAAGGACAACTTCTAAGCACACAAAGATAGATACAATGTTTGACAGTGGATCATAGGCAAATTTAATATCTGAATATTTAGTTAAGAACTTAGATTTGGAAACACAGAATCATCCAAGACCTTACCCATTAGGATGGCTAAATAAATCAACTCGGATAAAAGTCACCAAACAATGTCGATTAAGGTTTGCAATTACAGCTAATTACATTAATGAAGTGGAATTAGATGTGGTTCCAGTAGACATATGTGGAGTTGTCTTAGGAAGTCCTTATCTTTATGATCATGATGCAGTATTTTACAGGAGAGAGCATACATATCACCTTAAGAAAGATTGGGTTGAATGTATTGTCAAGGCACATCAAAGTAAGAATCACTTGAATTTAGTTGTTGCTAATCAGATGAAGCGATTAATAAGTTCAAATAAAATATTGGTAATCATGTGCGTAAAGGAACAACATAAGAATTGACAGGATGTTTGTTCAAGTTATGAGTGTCAGCTTAAAGGTACTTTGATCAAAGAGGTAGAAATGTTTCCAGTTCTATTTAAAATAAAACATCTTACTCATAAATAGGGAATACAACATGAATTATAGTTGATGCCTAAAGCTCCTCTTACTAATGTCAGAATGAATCAATTCAGTCCAAGTTTGGAACTTATAATTTACAGGGATACAGGTCAATATTTGGGAAAGTTAGTGTTAAATTTCTCTTTATTGTGTCACCATTTCATGTTTCGAACAGTTTGGAAGCCTCTTTTCAAGTGGAGAGGAAGCCTATTTGTTTTCATATCAAAGCCTTTTCTAAAGTAGTGTCAAAGCATCCAATATATCTAATGGAAACTTAAGCATCAAGGGAAAGTGCTAATCAATGGAAACATCATTTAATGAATAAGGAAACAGTGATTCAAACAAATCAAATACCATTTCTATACTTTCAAAATCAAACTAAGTTGCAGCAGTTTTCACCTTACATTTTGATGGGTTTATTATAGCAAGTTCACTTAGTAATCAGGAAACAGGAAAGTATATCAAGTCAAGTAGCTGGTTTGATGTCAAAAATGTCTTTGATTGTCTCTATCATTCCGCAATATATGTTGTTAATACATGTCAGTGGTATTGAACAATATCTTGTAGAGACTGTTTTTGAAGATGATTATGAATCACTAACTCATGGTATTTTGTGGAAAGAAGTCAATTGCCATGTTCATAACAGGTTGTTTAACCATCTTCGCAAGTTGTTCATACTGCAAATGGATGGAACAGTTCACAGATTCAAAATGTGCCATGGTCAACATCATCAATGCCATCACTTTCAGGAGGTTGATCGAATGTATTGGTACATCATCAGGGCAAGGTGGAAAGCGAGGGAGCTCTACCCTCATCTACTATTTGTTTAAGTCAAAATTTTGTGGTAAAAAATATTTCAAGTGGAGAGGATTGATCCAGAAGGATCTCAACAGATCAGTTACACAGATTCAGTTTTTTCGTTAGCATTCAGTGTTCGGTGTCGTCAGCTTCGACAGTGATGTTTATGGTTCAAGTTGTCCATTAATGTATATGGTTTTCATGGTGATGGTTTGATACCTGGGTGTCGACATGTGATTGTCGTCAGTTCTGCCAGGATTTGGTCGTCAACAAGAGTTTGTCACCTGCCTTGCCAGATTTGGTTATCAACAGGTTTTGTCGTCATGTGATGTCACTAATGTCGCTTTGTGACAAAGAAGTGTGTAATGGGTTATGTGTAAATGTGTAAATTCTTTGACACTAAAACACCTAAACCTATGCTAACACCTAAAACAAGAACCCATTTGGGTCATTCACATTCAAATACATCTAAAAACCCAAATCCATGCATTAAACCTTAAGTCCCTCATCCTAATACATCTAAACCCTAACCTTATTCCTAAGCCATGCATTAAAAGGCATTAATCCTAAGTTTATACCCTCTCGAAACTTGTCACATTACAAAACTATGTATTAAAACAATATAAAACATAAACAGGCCTTGAACCACGTGGGTATGGAGACTACAGCGGAGTAGGCATGTGAACATAAGTATGGAGACTGGGTGGAGATTAACCGTGGCAGTCAAGTTATAGACTGCGCGAGGACCGTTGTTCATGTGAGCAGTTGGGAGGTTAACCGTGGCAGTCAAGTTATAGATTGCACGAGGACCGTTGTTCATGTGAGCAGTTGGGAGGTTAACTGTGGCAGTCAGAACCATTAGCGGAACCTCCAGAGGATAACTGTCACATACAATCATCATTTCACCACATCGGAGTTTACCACGACTGTTGGGGGTAAGCCACACCATCAGTGGACACTGTCGGGAAGTCAGGTCACATACAACAGTCAAGGTTGCACCGTTAGCCAGAACCGTTGCAGGGTGACTGCGAAGTTGGTAGCTTGCGGTTAGACCATGGCAGTCACATGTTGGATATCTCCTCTCTGCCCAATTAGCAAACCATTGATAGTTGTGCCTTATCCAAAGTGCGATTTTGGGTTTTTTGTTGTGTTTTGGCATTAAAACTAATTCAAAGACCATGCATATGAACCCTAAGGCACCAAACAATGACAAGACCAAGGGCATATGAACCCTAATTGCAGCTTATTCATCCCGAACTCAACCTAAGGAGGTTATAGTGAATCTGCAAGGTTATAAAGGCAATTTAGTTCTTTGAAGAAGAGGGGAGTGGTTTTGAGTTTTTGTATGCAGATTCTGGAGGATATAGGCGATTTTGTTTTTAGTGTAACAGGAGCATCCAAAGTCAGAATTGGGAACCGTGATAGGCATTGGAAAGCTGGCTCAAAGAGATTTCATATGAAAGTGACCATAAGTGCTTGCATGAATATTCAATTTGGTCAATTTCCTGTGTAATCGACCTTCTTAGATTCAATACTAATAAAGCAGTCGCCCATCTTGAAAGTGAACCCAAAGACGTAGTCCATCAGGGACGAACTCCGTAATCAATCTTGTTGTCTTTTATCACTGTGTAAAGTATTTATTCTCAAGAAGTTCTCACGGTTTCAACACTTTAAGTTAACATTAATTTCACTGATGGCATAATCAATTCTTCTTCAATTTTAACATATGATCATTTAAGATCATTTTCATATCCTCATGACTCTTGAATTTCCAACTTCTAATGAACTTTGGACTTCTAAATGACTTTTGGAATTACATATTACTCTTGGTATTACATGTATTTTGTACTTCTATATCTCTCTTGTCCACACATGACTCTTGGACTTCCACTTATTTGTCTTTCCAATGATTACATAACTACATCATAACTTTCATAGCAAAAAGTGATGAGACATGACAAGTCACCATTATTTACGACTGGGACTTATAGTGACTGATGAAATGGACTTTCTTTAATGGGTGACATGGCTACCAGTTATGTCTTTATACTAGATGCAACTTCTGATTATTGATTTCTTCACCCTCCAAAGGGTCTTTGACCTTATGAAGTCTTCATGGTACTTCAATCATCAAGACTTCAATGTGTTCTTTGTTCTTGTATGCTTTCTTTGGCTACCTTATTTTCCTGATCTTCTTCATACATTCTTTCCATGTTGTTCTCGAAATACTTGTAACAGCAATCACTCATGGCAAGCAAACATCAGCCTAAAAAATATCCTACTCTAACATGTTTCATGTAGATTTTATGTTCATGTCTTATCAATCTGCTCGAGAAGAGAAAGGAGAGCTTATGGGCACAAGGGTACACCTCGAAAGGTTGAAGGGATACAGAAAGGAAGATTCAGGACTTCGAGATGCACTCATGCTCTCAAAATGAAAGGGAGAAACTCAAGGGAGGGTGAAAGGCACATGTCTGAAGGATGAAGGATGAAGTTTCCAGCTTCCCAAGTGTGTTGTGCACTCAAGGTAGAAAAAAAGGGTGCATGGTGCACTGACAAAGGTTGAAGGGATGAGGCTTCGGGTCTTTGAGGTGTGCTCATGTACTCAGCAAGGAAAAATGAGGGTGTGGGGTGTAGCATCGAAGGACAAAGGACGAGGCTTCAGGGCTTTAGGGTGTGCTCATGTGCTTAAGGAGGAAAAGGAGGGTGTAGGGTGGATTTTTGAAGGTTTAAGGAGTTAGGATTTGAGTCTTCGGGGTGTGCTCATGTGCTCAAGAAGGGCGCAGTCCTTTGAGTCGAAGGAATGCGCTCAAAAGGAAGACTTGGTTTTTTAGGGCGCAATTTAGAACAAGGAAGGGAAAGATCCTTAGGAGTGCACTATGCACTCTTGAATGGCGTAGTGCGCACTTCCAAACAATGAAGGATTCTTGCTGAAGGCTTAAGAGTGCACTTTTGTGCTCTTAGCCTTAAAGGGTTCACATTGCAACCAAAAATTGTCTAAGTGTGGAAGATAGAAGAAGGGGCAGACTTGATGAGATTAGACATAGAATTGTGTGTGATGCATATCAAATCATCAATACGACTTAGACAGACTTAAACAATGATAAATAGACATCAAAATGACAGTCTACAAACATTCCCCAAGTACAATGGAGAAAGTGTGTGCGACTGCGGCTAAAAGTATCATTTTGTGACAAACAAAGGTTTAATGACCATTAAATGCACTAAAGATGTTATAATCAATTCGAAAACACTTGAGAAAGATCAAGAACACTTAAAACACAAAATGACTTTCTATGACACTTGACGACCAATACCATGCTTGATGTGACAGTTGAGTAGGCTCCAAGATTTAAATGTAGTGAAATTTTGGAGGGTGTTGTAGTAGCGTTAACACTTGGTGACACACTAGGTGGACTTCAACTTATCTTTTTTGGAATAAAATTTCAGTTAGAGGGTCATCCCTTTAGGAAGTATTGATTCACCATTTGAATTTTCTTGGCTTCCCCTCTCAAACCGGTTGTATATATAGCACCTCACTTTACTTTCACTTGGTTCCAACACACAAAAGATATGCCATATCACAATTGCTTCAATCTAGGAAATGGTAATATGTGTGACAAGTTTAAGATATCCAGAGTATGAGTTTCATCTCTAGTGTTTCTCCACTACCAACAGGCTTGGACAGTACCCCGACGGAATCACTACAGGAGCACAAAAATTGTTTCACTACCAGCAGGCCTGGACAATACCTTGGTGAAGTCACTTGCTTCACCTCCCTACGCAGGAAATCTTTATCTTATTTCACCCTTTATTTATTTATTTAATAAAATTGTGCTTTGGCACTCATTATTTTTTATGTGCGAAAGAAGGATCTCGACTTATTGAGAGAAAAGGAGGTTTCTCCTTAAGAGAAGTATTTATGTAACCTCTGATATTGGTTTTCTCGCTTTATATTTCCCCGTTATCCTTCTCTACTATATTGGATAAGCATATGACACATCAATTAGATATACACCAAGTTGAGGAGTTTGGGTACTAGAATAGATATGGATTTAATAGGTTCCCTCAACGTTTTCCTTTTGTATGTATCGTATTTTCCGTCCTTAACCTATCACAACCTATGCCATCTTCCCAAACAAAGAAGGAGAAAAAAAAAATAGCCAAGAATTGTGGTTGTCACATTTTATCTTTATTTCACCACAAATCCACTCTGAGTCATGCAATTTTCACACAAGGTCTTATTTATGTACAACGACCAAAATAGAAAAAAAGACAAGACCTAACTTGACATGAAACACATAACTGACATGGACGAAATGAAAAGAAAATATTGTACAGGAAACACAATTTAGAGATGTTATTGGAAGTAATATTTCAAATCTTTGTCATTTACAAGAAGAGGATTAGTCCTTGCATCTAAGGATTTCAACTTGAAGGTATTATGACCGGGCTTTTTCTCAATGGTAAAAGGGCTAATCCATAGAGTTTGGAACTTTGTGTGTTTTCCTTTCTCTTCATGAGCTTTGTCCCACTTCAATACTAAGTCATCCACATCGAAACTCTTAGTCCTTGCAGGTTTCTTGTCGAACCAATGCTTGATACAATTTTGTTGGATGAAAAATCTCTCTTTGGCTTTAAGCCTTTCTTCCTCAAGTTTAAGCAAAGTGTATATCTTGCTTTGAAACAAAAGGAAAGGTATACTTTGGGACTCTTGGGAGAGTTACGAGGCTGGGAGATACAATTTCAAAGGAGAAATAATTTCTTTGTCGTAAACCAAAAAGTACAGTGAGGTTTTGAGAGAAGGCTTAGGAGTTACACGGTCAGCCCATAATGCATTTTTCAAAGCATTATGTGAGTTTGTTTTTCTCAGATAAAATGGTTTTATTGATTATATAGATGAAATTTTTATTTGTTGATTCAGTTAAACCATTTCCCATTGGGTAATAGTTAGATGCATGCTTTCATAAAGTTTCAATGAAGAAAAGTAAGTCGCATTATCAAAGATAACAGACATAAGAACACCAAACTTGGTTATAATGTTCTACTTCAAGAAGTGGATGACTTCTTGGTCGTTAACTTGTCTTAAAGGAACTGCTTTTTTCCACCAAGTAAAATAATCTATCACTATTAGAATGTATCGGTGTTTCTTTAACGAATGTGGAAATATTTCTCCAATAACATCTAGTCCCCACTATTGAAAAGGTTCCTCGACTGCTAGTGGTAACAGTGGGGTGGCTGACTTCTGATCTCGATTGGCACATCTCTGAAAAGTTGGGCATTTGTGAACATAAGCATGAGAATATTTGAACAAAGTGGGCCAATAATAACCAACCCTCACTAATTTATGCACAACTATGTCGCATGCATAGTGACCACCTATTGATCCGTTGCATAGATCTTTTAGTACCCTCTTTGTATCTTATGGCTTAAGGAATCTTTTCAAGACACCATTGTGGTGCTTTCTAAAAGGAACTCCATGAATAATCTTATAAGATAAATCTTTAAGGTAGATTTCCCTCTTTTTTTATTCGGTAAATGCATGGGAAATGTGTCGTGCTCTAAGAATTGTCGTATGTCTGAATACCATGGCCTTGTAGATGTGGTCTAGGGAACTTGTTCAACATTATACATTTCTATTTCTTACTCCCAACCTGAAATACCTTGCTTGGGAGCATCTCTCGTTTCAAATATAAGTTGGAAGAGGCCATGACCCTTAATGGTATGAACTGGATTAAACTGCAAATCATATTCTTATAAGCAAGTCATCTAATTTTCCCTCTTCTCACCCAACTCTTGTTGCACAAAGAGTGTTCTAACCGCTGGATGAGGCAGAAAAATGATTGTGTGAGATTTAAGGAGATAGGGCTTGAAATATTTTACTACCTTAGACATAGAATACACTTTTTTTTTTCGATGGGAAGATAATTCACTTCTAACCCCTGTAAGCCAACATTCATGAAAAAAATGGGTTGTTTGTTTCCTTTGGTATCCTTCTTAGTTAGTATCAATGCAATAGATGAATCTGAAGCGAAAGTGTAAAGTAGAAAATCTTTACCACAATCAAGACTAAATAATCTAGGCGCATCGACAATAGCTTGTTTTATTTGAGCAAAAGCATCATTTTCCCTTTTGTCCCATTTGCAAGTTGCAGCTTTATTAATCATCTCCTGTAGAGTTTTAACTATCTTAGCATAATCAAAGATGAACTTTGACAAGAAATTAATCTTCCCTAAGAAATATTGCATAGATTTCTTATTCACTAGGAGCAGGATCTGGGTTATAACTTTGACCTTTTCGAGGGAAACTTTGATTCCACCCTTTGAAATGACATATCCTAAGAGAGTTCCTTCTGACACACCAAAGATGGTTTTCTTGGGATTGAGAGAAATCCCATATTTACGACATCGCTCAAATATACTTTTCAAATGATGTACATGATCTAACCTTCTTTTGGAAAACACAATTACATCATCCAAATAAAAAACTACACTTTGACCAATTAGGCCACGAAAAGTGATGTCCATCACTCTTCGAAATGTAGCACCAGAATTGATAAGCCTGAATGGAATTCTCTTAAAAGTGAATTTTCCCCATTTGGTCTTGGAGGTAGTTTTGAGACGATCTAGTTCTGCCACTAGCACTTGATTATAGCCAAAAAAATCATCTAGTGATGAGAAAATATCAGACCCATATAATATTTGGAGGATATGTTCCATGGATGGCACTGGGTAATTATCTTTATCTGATGCTAGGTTGAGGCTGCAAAAGTATACACATCCTTATCTCATAGACTTCTTTCTGACTAGGCCCAAATTTGAAACCCAAGTTGAATGTATAACCTTGAAAATGATCCGAGCATCCAACGACTTTCTAAAATCTTTTTGAATCAGGGTTTCCAACATTGGATGAACTTTCCTTAGTTTCTGTTGAAAAGGTTTTACCCCTTATTTTATGGGAATGACATGTTGGATGATACAAGTATCATATGTCTTCAAATCATCATATCTCCATGCAAACACATCATGGTACTATTAGAATAGGCGAATAAATTATTGTCATTCTTGTGGAGAACAACATGTACTGAGGTTTAGATATTCCGAATCTTCTTGAGTTCCCATATTGACTTGTTTAAATGACAACTTCGAGCTCCGAGTGTTAGTATTGTTTAGTCCTCTGAACCGGTTTTGCAGGTCATATAATTTTTCAAGGGACACGACACCTTCAGGCATATTATTTTGTTTCATTGCATGAGATGCCTCTTGCAAAGCCTTTTCATGTTCATCCTCTTTTATGGCAGCATCCTTGAATACGTCTGCATCAGCCATAAAATGCAATATCTATTGGTCATCACTAAAAAAACAAAAATTAGTGACGTTATCAAGCACAGAAGGTTTGTATATGATATCTATAGAAAAGCCACTTCTCAATGGTGATATTCTAGAGGCTACATTAGCTAATGCATCTACTGCAACATTTCTAAGCCTAGGAATAGAAATGATATTGAAATATTTAAAATAATTAATTAATCGCTATACCTCCTACTGGTAGTTTTAGGATTTGGTGAAATGCAGTCGATAGTGTCTTGTACCTAACGAGTGACCACTTTTGAGTCACCAATTACCTTGAGAAACTCTACCTTTCAATCGATAGCTTTCTTTAATCTAAGCATGCATGCTTAATATTCGGCAGTATTATTTGTACACTTGAACTCCAAACGACATGGTAGGATATACTTATTGTTCTGTGGGTCTATGAGCATGAAACCATCTCCATAACCGTCCTTTGTTCTACAATCATTGAAGTACATAATCGATATATTGTTAACTGCTAAATTGGTTCCTATACTATTATTAGTATTATGTACATCTATATTACAATATTAATTTGCACCAGTTGGAGAACAAGGAAAGAGCTCCAACTATGTATTTGGCGGGATGGATGATGGTTGGGCTTGATAACACTCATGATAAATTTCCAAAAACAGATGTCTAAAGATTAAATCAGCAAAGGAAACAGGTTCATTATGGCCCTCAAGTGGTGTCATGGTATATTTCATATATGGCTAACTTTCCACTCGAATGTAGTTGCTTATTCCCTTATATGGAAGCCATAAATGTGACTAATCTATAGCAAAATACCCTTGTAATTTAATAGACCAGTCTCTACTTCGAAGTACACCATAGGCTTCAAGGATGTCCATAATTACAATGTTTATACATTGGTGTACTTAGTGATCAGATGAGAATTAGACAATAACATTCATGAGTTCACCAATAGTTTAGACAAGAGATATGTCCAAATGAATTATTTGTGCATCGATTTTATCCCATTTAGTGTTGATTTTCTTAGCAATAGATAATGGAATTACATTCACATATGCACTTGAATTGTCTAAATAATTATGGACACTGTAATTAAAATTTTCAAAAGTCAATAAAAATGGGGGTCAAATATTGTTAGCATCTAACATTACAGCGTTCACCACAAATTCAAGAGAACCAAAAGACTTAACAGACACATTTTGAGATGTGGAATCTTTTTCACCTGACAAAGGTTGTGAAAAGTCTTGGACAAGCAATTCATGTTGGCCTTCTAGCTTTGCAAGATCAAATATGGAGATGTTGGTGCAAGATCTCTTCAAATATTCAACTATGTTATGACCAATTGTTTCACCTTTAGAAGGCAGCGTTGAAGTGTCTGGAGGAGTAGCTTTATTTGACATTTCCACAGTGATGGACTTATTTTTGATACTGGTGGAAGCATTCTTAGAAACAATAGCATTTTCAGACTTACTTTGTGCATTTTGAGCAAGATTGAAAAGTGATGAGATTATTCTTAACATTTTCTCCTTTATTTTATATCTCATCACCTCCTATTTATAAATGGGCCCTTGGATCCTCAAGTTATATCAACCATTTTACTTCTAGGGGGGATGTTCATTTTGAGGTGGTGCTTCAATGCTCTTCTTGTCAACATTGAGAGTACAATCAAAAGAATTAACTTCATTTCGAATACATGTACTTTCCTTAGCCATTGTAGATTCATTGGTTTCTTCTATATACTCAAATTGTTCATTTTCTAGTAGGGTATCAACAATGTGTGCGGTCAGAGAATTCATGTTGTGGTTCCATTGTGGGCATGTTTTCTATGAATGTAATTACTAATGGAAGGAACAATAGTTATCCATGCCTATACTTTCAATATTCAACACAACATTTGAACTTTGGGCATATTCAGTTGGTTTTTTGTTGTTGTTGTTAGACCTCCTAAATAGGAAATACTTGGGGGGCTTGCTACTAGTAGAAGTCTCGCTTTTAAATATTTGGTCAATCTGTCAATATCCACAAAATCATTTTCTTTATCCTTACTTGAAGAAGGTTCAGACTTCCTTTCAGTCTCCTTGGAGTCTTTAGATTCATCATAATCCGTAATAAATCCAATGGCACGCAAGTCTTTCTCCATGATGATTTCTTCTGCAAAGTTTAGATCCAATGTCTCCTTTGCAACTCGTTTAATGAAAGAGGAAATATTTGTGGGCAAGGAAGTTGTATAGTAATCAATAGTAATTTAATGGTGAGGTTGCATATCTAGGGGGAAATTGTTCAATATTTAGTTAAACCTTTGATTGAAATCCTTAACTTTCTTCGTTTCCCACATTTTACTGTTTCTAAACGCTTTTAATAACTTGGCAGGAGTCTTTTCATCAGAAAATTTCTCCAAATATAACTTCTTAAACTCTCTCCATCCATGGATTGAATTTACAGGAAGACTATGGTACCATGTTTCTACTCTACCTTCTAATGTAAAAAGAACAATAATACAAGCAACATCATCGTACCGTACCTCTAACATCCATATATGCATGTAAAAATCATAGATATGATCTTTTACCTTAGTTTTTTTGTTAGGATCAAACTTTCATAACATATTTTCTAGGTGTCTAGGAATTTTATGAAGGTTGGCTAGAAACGAAAGTGGCCCTTGGGCCATCCAATCCAAGTTTTGGTCAGCCATGTATTCATCTCTTTCCTCCTCCTCCTTTTCTGAGTCCGACGAGCCTTATCCTTCACCATCTAAATTGTTGTTAAACTCAAAACTAGCTATCGGTTGTTCTTTGTCAGAAAGAACAATATCTTCCTTGTACTCTTTGTGAATGGGTGGAACTGTCTCTTGTTGAACTCTCTTCTGAAGACTCTTCTATCTCCTCAAGAGTGGCAAAAACCAAATCTTCCACTGATGCAACTAACACACCAATGTGGATTGTTTCCTTCTTCGTAGGGTGATGAGAAAGAATATGAGAAACATGGAGTAAACTAATAGATTTCGCAAATTGACGGGTGATAGGTCGAATCACCTCAAGCTGTTCATAAGTAACCTCATAGGCCAACTTCAAAATAGGTTGAGAAGGCCAACTTTGGAATAGATTGGGATAATGTTCGTGATATTAGTGCCTTGTCTAGAAGATGAATGATTGGGATGTGTAGAGTTATCAACCATAAAAAAAACTAGTTTCCCTCCTTCTAGCACCAAAATGTTGAAGGTGTTGGATACCACAAATATACATGGGATCTCCTTGATATAAGCTCCCAATTAGACCTCACACCATTTGGTGTAGGATTCCCATCTGGAAATATGAATTGGATACCTTTTGCTTAAAGGTTTTCCTTGGCTTAAGCAATTAGCATGAGAGAGAAGCACACATGTTCTTTTGAATGAGCAAGAGAGTGTGCCTTTTGAATGTCCAATTGTAGATGTATTGATCCAGGTGGATGTTGGTGGCCACCCACCTATCCCATTTGGACCCCCACAACTATCTCTTTCAGTTTCTCAGTTTCCTTAATTATAGCACAATTTACTATTTTTAGCATTTTTTTGGGTCCTAAACTTCCGAAGCTATTGTACGCGTCAAACAGAGATCGTATGCCAAAGTTACGACCCTGGCAAATTGATGTACCAATTTACCCAAACGGGGCCCACAATTTGGCGTTTCATCTTCTAGGGTTAGGTTTTGGATGTGAAGGGTTTTCCATTATTTCTCAACAATAAATAGGCCTTCGAGCCTCATTGTAACACAGTTCAGAGGCATGTAGCCACCACATCTCTTCTCAAAGATAAGCTACCATCGCCCTAGCTATTTATTTCCATTTTCTGTTTGTAAGCATATCTCAATATTTTACATTAATGAAATGAAGTAATATTTCCACTGCATCTTTGTGTTTATGGTTATCTCTGTAATTTTTTTTGTTCTTATTTAAATCTGGATCAGTGGTATTAGAGTGGTCTACTTTTTCTCTATTTTTCTTTGCATGTCCCCAATGAGGTCGGGATATAAGGAGTTAGGTCTTGAACTAGTCGAACCTTTGCAAGACTAGCCTTGCAAATCTCGATGACCTCCCATGGAAGATGAAAAGAAAGACGAGGGGGCAGGAGATCCTATCAAAATCTTGCTCGAAGAAGCCCTCAAGCGGCAAAGGAACGTGATGATGGATAGTTTTTCATAGATCCTTCAGCGGCTACCTAGAGGCAATGCATCAACTTCCAACAGCTACTCGGGAAATGCCACACCCTTTAAGGTACAACTGAATTTTGAAATCCCCATCTTCGAGGGTCAAATAGACATAGATGTCATAGATAAATGGTTAAATCTGCTAGATGGGTATTTTTCTATTCATGAATTTTCGAGTCGGGAAAAGATTGTTTTCACTCTTCTCAAAGTAGCCCCCCACGTCAAGGACTGGTGGGAAACCTACTGCAAGTAGAAGAATGAAAGTACGGGCTCACTATTTTCAGCCACACCCACTTGGGATTTATTCCAGGATGTCGTCAAGGAGCAGTACTACCCTATCAAAAGCTATGAGGAAAAATACATCAAATGGACCACAGTGCGGCAGGGACGAGACCAAGATGTGCTGGAGTTCACAAACATTTTTCATACCCTTCGCAAACAGTTGGGTATCAAAGATTTTGATCTGCATCTGGTACTCAAATACTGTGGCTGCCTACACAGATACAACCAGGAAGAGATGGAGTTCCTGAACATCTCCTTGCTCGGCACTGTGTACCGATACGCTGTCAAAATCAAGCACAAGTTCAAACAGAAGAACGAGACTTTGGATTTGCAAATCTGAAGACCAAAGGACAAAGCCAAGGTAGGGTGACCCAAGACAACCCATCAAAGCCACAAGAAAAGAAAAACACCACGAAGTCGAAGAAGGACACAGGAAAGTGGTGTGAGTTCCACAAGAGCCCCACTCACAACACATTGAGTGTTGAACCAAGCATTCATTGGTGGCCGAGTTGAAGGCTTCCGAATTAGATGCATGTTTCGACCCTGAGCCAAAACCTGACAAGGGGAATGGCAAAGGAAAGCATATCATTGAAGCGGATCCTAGCGCCACTATTGCCACTGCCAAGATCTAGAAAAATGAGCCCGAAGATCCAGAGGAAGGGGAGCGTCTTTTCCACTCACAGATGTGGGTGAGGGATTTGCTGCTGCAATTCATTGTCGACAGTGGCAGCCAAAAGAACCTCGTTTTAGAAGAGGTCATGAAGCGGTTGGGCCTACCGACTACACCACACCCACAGCCGTACAGTATCAGGTGGCTTCATGAAGGAAGAGATCTCAAAGTCCGCCAGCAGTGTCGCCTTCCCTATAGCATCAAGCCCTTCATAGACGAGGTATTGTGTGATGTTACACCTCTGGATGTTTGTGATGTACTATTAGGCCAGCCATACTTGTGAAGGCGACACGCTGTGTATGAGTCAAGGCCTCGCGTTGTCATTATTTCTTTGGATAATTCATTATACAGGATATCAGAGGTAGCCCCACCTACCGCCACCTCTTTGATCACTGCTACGAAAGGCAAGAAGCTCATCTCACAGACTAGGAAATTCATTTTCTGTCTGATTCGCTCCCAAAGTAAGGGGAAGATCGTCACCACATCCATTACCCCTGCTAAGGGTTCCTCCACACAACAGCAGCAACAACAAAGGAATACGGTCATGACAGAACATAGGAACAACTTCTCCTCACCCACAGGGGTACCACACAAGCTTCAAGTGGGCAACAAATTCTGGTTGCGTCTGCAGAAAGAACGTGTTGGGCACCTAATCCTCAATGGGTTAGTGTGGAAGCCGAATGGACAAAAGGAGTCCAAGAGACCTTGGGATGTGAAACCCAACGGTCACATAATGTACTATAAATGTATATCTCTTGTTAATAAAAATTGTACTCTCATGTTTTATCCTTAAGATTCCTTTTCTGCCCATGTGTGTTTAACATGGTATCAGAGCGGGCGTACTCCTGCCCTGCATAATTTCTTTGAACCTTTTGTTTTATGAAAGTGTTGGATTTGAGTTATGAGCCTTAAGTTGGTTGATTCGTGTATGGGTCAATTTCTGTGTTAAGAGTTGAAATGATGAATTTGCTAGTATTTAATTTGTTGGTTTATAAGAGAAGAATTGTAATGTATGCTCTTCAAACATTAGCAACAATTTGTTGTGTGTTCCTATGAGAGGAATTTTGTAATCGAAGTATGTTTTGTTTTTTTGGATGATGAGTGATATTTGTATTAAAAGATTGTAAGCTCTGCTTGTAAATGAGTATCGATTCATATCGACTTTGTTTGCACATATTGAGGAAAGGAATTTGAAGCTGGTTGAATTGCATGAAATGGGCAATCACAATTAAACTAAATGACAGCGTTGTTGAGGTTAATAAATCGATTTTTGTGCAATCGAATTTCATAACAGGAAGACAGGATTTGTTGGGTCGATTTCTGTTTGTGAACATTATGCAGTGAATTCACACCTAGAGTTGCTTGGTAAAGTCGAGTGCTGAAGAATTACATCTGAAAAAGTCATGAATTAAAGCAATTTAATTTGTTTTAGCACTAATTAATCGATGTGCAGAGGTTGATCTAGACGCAAAATTTGTCAGGATTCTGTCTGTCCTGAATCGATGAAACAATTCACGTGAAGGAATCGATTGAATGTTTTAATGAAGAACGCTTGGCATTTCCTACTGTTACACTACCCATTGGTATCAGAACCGTTTGATGAATGCCCAGAAGAATGTTTTGATGTCAGAACTGTTTGATGAATGCCCAGCTTCCACTGTTTGATGAACGCTTGGTATTTCTTACTGTTACGCTTGGTATTTCCTACTGTTACGCTGCGTAACATGGAATCAAAGTAAAGCAGAGATCATTGAATCTGCATTGAATGCTGAGTGGTAGATACGCCACCATCGATGAATGTCCGAAGTTTTCCAGCTCCTGGTATGCGATATTGAATCATATTAACATTGTCCCATATTAACGATGTGTTTCCAGTTGAATGTGTTTGAATAATAACATTTGAATGGTATCTCTGTGTGGGAGACAGCTCCTGGTATCAACATTTATATGGTTTCCATTTGAATGCGTTATCGAATGGTATTTGAATGTGTTATTGAATGGTATTAATGCTGTGGGTTTATACATATGCCTGTGTTGTTGAAGAAACTCAACCATCCCGTGGGTTTATACATATGCCCGTCCAAAATCTGTATATGCGTTGAACTATACAGCGCTCTGCAGTTTTTTAAAAATCATTTAAAATCATTTGAATGGTAAGCTTTGGCGGTTTTCAGGCGCTCATTGGTATTCTTTTGATTTGGCTGAGAAGAGTTTTTGTGAATACAAAAGTGGTGTATGTGTTGAACTGATTTGGTGTATACAACACTTTGGTATACAACACTTGCATTCACTTGGTATATGCGTTGTTCAAATTTTATATGTCATGTTGAATGCATTTGAATTGTTGAGTGGTATGCGGTATATGTTGAATGTGAATGGTATCAAAGTTTTAACGCTGTCCCATTGGTAACAGTTGAATGCGTTTGAAGTGATATGTAATATATAAATATATCACATTTTAAAACATTGAAGTAATAGGAAATTGCAGAAACCTGTGGGTGTTTTCATGAATTGTCTTGCAGAGTAGAACTGCTCTGGAATGCAGATGGAATGACATTTCCAGCGTTGGTAAGAATAATCGTACTTGACAGAGAGTCTGGAAATGGAGTACATGACATACAGTGTTTGTAGGATTGATAAAATATTGTTGGTTGATGTAATAAATCTGAATTCGATAGCGTAGATTGAGAAGTGTTAACCAGCGACACTGAAAGTCAATGTATTTCGGTCATAGGCATCAAATATTTCATCTTTGATGCAAGCAGTGGTATATATTTGTTGGAAAGTCTGTTGAACTTTTGAGGGCTGTATTGATAATGTCCCTGGAGTGTTGCCTCCAATGTAAAATTTGCAGTGAAAAAGTGGCATATATGCAATAGTATGGTGAATACGGTGTCTTAACAATTTCTGTTGGATTGTGGTACTAGACAATGTATGCTCTGTGTTTGTTAGAAGACTTCTTGGTATTATATGAAAAATAATATACGTTGCAGGCCGCTGTATTATTAAAATCAAATGTTTTAAAAGCATCTTCAAATCAAGTTCTATCAGTTTGTGTTCGAGTTGTCCTTTGTGGGCAGATTTTATCACTGTCAAAGAGTCAAATCTCCTTAATAATTGGTTGCATATACATCTAAAGCAGGGGCGAGTATTCTCTAATCTCCTGGAGGTTTTCCTGAAACTGTGCATAGTTGGAAGGCTCTTGAAAGGTCATGGTAAAAAGATATGGTATATATGACCAGCACTATACAGTTTGCTAAGTATTTGGACATGAAAGGAGGTCTATCATTGTTGTTTCAACATGCTATAGATTCATTCCAATGCCCATGACATGGTGTTATAATTATTGAAGTTTTGATAGCCATCATTTCTGATTTGAAAGTGAAGGAGTACTTGAAGGATCCAAGCAAGTTTGCAGTTGTTGCTGCCCCAATTGTGGCATTGTATTTAAAACCCATTATAATTTCTGTCTACATATATATATGCATTGATTCCCTGATTCATTTGCTGCACATTTATACAAGATATTGCTGTGTACTGTGAGTAGATATTACTTTTCTGCATTAGGTAATAATTGTGATCAGTTTTTAAGGTGTAAATTTGACATTGAAGAAAAATGGCCAGAATCAGTGAAGTATTAGAGTTCATGAAAACGCTTATACAATCTACTGTTGATGACACATTACAAATCAGCATAGGATCTCTCTCAAAAATTCAGACATGTCTACAAAATGCACAGGAAAAGATTTATTTTTTGCAACTTGAATCTCAGCTACAACAAGAAGAATTACAGCAATGGAGTCATCATTCTGAATTTGTTTCTATTCAGAACATTGAGACAACCACCCATTAGCAGCAAGTCAATAATGTTACCGTTCATTCAAATAAAGCAACAGTTGTACATGCAGATGCAGAAACTCAGTCTTCTCTTCCCAAGCCCATCATCAGACCTTGGGAAAAACTTGTCCACAACAAGCACAGAACCGATCTTGGATATGACAAGGACTTGTCCTTTCATATTCCAGACTACTCAAAGCCCATTCAGTTTCAAAGTGCTGGATTTATTCATGACAGTTCACCTGCTCCTCATGACAGTTCGCCTCCAACTGTTCCAGATTCTATCCTTCTTCCACA